>QYTT01093989.1:0-29083 GCA_006980735.1 Dasypogon diadema | reverse complement strand
CGCTCTTCCGATCTGAGTGTTCCAGATTTTCGCAATCTGTTGCATGTCGCGCAGTAAGTGATCATGACATGTCAATAAACGTCACAATCGCTGAGCACCATAATCGCGACACTCAACCCAAAGCCAAGGGGGTTTTCGGGATAATCTGAAAAAGCGAAAAGTCACATAATGCCCCCGGTAGGCAGCATGCCTTCGACGACACATGTTACAAATTTCGCAAGACTATTTTGACTGACTGATCGTGCGGCAGCCTCTCTTTAATCTCGAACGCTGTTTCGATCCTCAATCGATCGATATACGTTAAAAACGTCACCGAGAACTTGGGCAACAACCGAAAGGTATTCAATTCGATGTCGCATATCTTCAAGGAAACCATACAAAACAAGAGTGCTGGAATTCGTGCACACGATCACCACTAGATCAAAGTTGGCTGGCAGATCTTGTTGATCATTGCTTTGGTTATTGAATGTCCCAGAAACAAAAGTTTAATTATTGGCAGAGTGATGAAGTGCACTTTTTTGTCTGGTGATTTTCAGTGAGCTTTAATTAATGTGTGCTGCCAACTACTAGACCGCAACTGGATTAAGTTATTGTCCCGTGAACCCCCTCTAATGAGGCCTGATTTATTAAATTGATTCTTTGCCTTTTCAATTATGTCCGGACGGGCTGCCGTGCAGTCTTGCGCTTACTGAAGTTTGACGTCAATACGCCTTCGGCTTTAATTACATTTTTGGCAAGTTGTAACTTTCTAATTGTGTTGAATGGGAAACAGTCAGGTGTGGTTGAACTAACGCGGTCACCAACAAACTGGGCATTTTTTTGTTAACGCCGCTGGTTCCTGAAATATATCTCGATATCAAAACTAAAAACTAAATTCGCCTATAGTAAATTAAGTCTTGACTTTAAAATAATTTCTTTATTCAAGGCACAGCCGTATGGGTTGATGGATATGAGAATGAAGTATTCATCTGTGATTTCTTCTTCAGCGAACTATTGCTTGTAAATATTTAAACGCGATATCCCATTCACATCCATGTTTACTTAACTGGCTGTCTACTACTTAAGTGACCTCAGGCAGCTAGTGAGGTTTCTTCCCGTTCAAACTTACGAAATTGTGCTAATTCTGGTGTTCCACAGGAAAGTTATTTAGGGCCCTTTCTTTTTATTCTACTTCCTTCTGTAGTTGCGAACTCCAATGTATAGGATTCCTTTGCTTCTTCTAAGGCAGCAGTTCGCTGTGGTGAAGCTAATGAAAACCCTTTTGTTATATTGGACGCATCCCATTTTACTCTAAATGAAACGATATTCAATCAAAAAGTTCGTAACACCAAAAAGAAAACGTAATTTTTTGGTGAAAAGTAATTTTACTTTTCAATTTCTCCCTTTTCAGATAATCAATATTATTCCATAAGACTCCCAAAAATAACTACATATATCATTATATTTGGACAGAATAGTTTTTGCCTTTTTCGCCAGTGGGGAATCTCTGTGCGTCCACTTGTTTAACCAAGGAATAGCGGTTAAATGGTGAACTTAGGCTTGATCCATGGTTAAAGATCACCGCAAGAAATCACTCCGGAAAAGGTTTCGGAAAATAATCAGCCAATTCGGTTCTTATTCCGATGTGAGTAAACGGGCCACCCATCGCACACTGCTTTTTCACCTAAAATTCTTCACGGTAGTAGTCTTTTTTGACCCTAAAATAGATCCTTGCAAGACTCCGGTATTTGAGAACCTTGAGAGCCTTGAGAACCCTTTGTTGTCGATTGTTGCATAATTTGTGATATATTTTACTTACGATAAGTTTAAATGACGAACCTGCCTTTGGAACATCCTAGGGTCCCACAGGTATCACCAGCTTTAGTTAGATAGGTAAAATCAGCTATAGGAGGGTTTCCAATAACAAGGAAGAGTACACGTTGACTGAAAAGTAAATTCCACACACCATCCTATCCGAACCAGTGGAATTGGTGTGTGTTTACCCCTGCCGATCAACAGTTTGTTGCACACCTTTTACTTAGCCTTGTTCCTCGGGTTTTTAGATCACAATTCAAATCGGAATTCCTACAATCGGCAGAACTCATAAAAAATAATTCCATCATAAACTCACTGTTGTCATTCAAAAGGATGAAAATCACCGTGGCACTCAGTTACGTACCCCGTTTACCGTTGCGGTGTAGAGTGCGCGTAAAACCAAATTATCTCGTTCGCTGAGAAAACAAAGGTAGGCGTTGAAGTATGTTATGCAAAAATAATTCAATTAAATTGGAAATCCAGCACAGCCTCAGTGATATCATCGTTTCTATGCAAATGGCCAACTTTGCTGACATGACAGAAAATAATCGAAAACTCGGGAGCCTCATAAAATTGATTATACACGTTGAGTGGGCCTCCGCCCCATACATGGTGCACAGGTATATCCAGGCAACAACAAGCCAAGCGGTATAGAGGAGCAAAATTAACGACACCACCAGAAGGAGCCACGATAAAATTTTATTTCTCCGCTTGTTTCTGGCAAACCAGGCTATGCCACTTGAAACAATTTTTCCTTTCGCGCATGCGCAAGTAGCTCTATGGCGGCCTCGATAATTGATCGTAGACGTCTCCGCTTAACATCAGCCACCGGCCTATTGGTGCCTTTGTTTGTTCTGATTTTAATCTGATTCGGAGTGCACTTGCGCAAATCAATCTATGAAAAATTTCCCGTTTGATTGATGGGTCCGGTGGGAACGCAAGTGAGGTGGACAGATTGTCACTGCGTGGATATGTGCAGCCACCTGAAGCAGTTCACCTGAGGCTGAACGATCTGAATCAGCGCCACTGACAAGTATGCCAGCAAAAGGAGATTTTTGCTCGCCTTGAGCTACCTCCACATGGGTGCCGGGCCGGCATACAAGCCTAAAGGGGATCACATCCGAAGCACTTTAGTAATTTCCAGGGAAAATTTCCGCCGTATCAAAACAAGCCTATCAAACGTCACTCAGGCTGAACTAAATTCAATTATCAGAGCCTGTGCACACGATCGCCTATCCAGCTGTTACTGTATCGCTTAATCTGACCACGTCTATCTTAACCTTAGCTGCACCGAACATAACCTTTCTTCTGTTCAACAATACGCCCACCAGGTACAAAAGCCGCGATAACTGCATCTCTTTAACCACCACACAACATCCTCAAAGTAAACAAAAAGTCTGGGAAGATAGACGTCGCGGTTAATGGGTAAGCAAACAGTCCGCGTAGCTCATGGGGCTACGAAACAAAGCCGAATCGACGTAGTGAGAATCGAGCAAGGCTTTCTGCTGCTGCTGAGGCCTGAGGCCTGAGGCCGAGACTTCCAGGCCGCACAAATCTAGCCAGCCAGCGAAATCTCATGTTCCGCTCACTTCGCATCGAGCTTAAAGACTTTTTGGCTCGGTCTCGATCAAGCGTGAACCTACGTATCTGACGCGACGGTGGAACTTGCACCAGGCCGAGGAGGCCCCCGATTCAATAGAGCCTGCCTCAAAGCCTTGCAGTTTGCAAATAATCGCTTGAATGTAACACAATTTACGGGGAAAATTGCAATAATAAATGTGTCAATAAATAAAGTGTTCCCTGCGACCGCGACTCCAAATATTTGCTCGAATAAGCGATCTTGGGGACGGCTCTGAGCCATATCTTCCCCGCGATGAGCCATTGTAGGTGTGGGAATGATAGCTCTTTCAGGTGGATTTAACGTTCATTGCTGCATTTCATTCGCCTAGGCGCGAGCATTCATGTCCACATAACGTTTACTTTTGGTTTATTAATAATGAGATTTGGGCGACAAGTGCGTCCCGCACAATGTTTTGGTCGATATCAAAAACAGGACGGACGCAAATGTGTGTAGGAACCTAAATTGCTTCCTAGGAGCGTTAGTTGGGTGCAGATGGTGATACTTTGTTGCATGCTAAAAGTTGTGTACAGCCTTGTTTTGCATAAAATAATGATCTCTGTGAAGAGGACAGTGCTCAATAAAATGGAGACCGCACAGGTGTAATGCTGTGGACAGTTAAGTTTGTGCCTCTAAAGTTTTAGCTTACACGACTGAAATGGTATTGAAATCTAGAAAAGCCAAAAGTTCTGTAATGGATCCTTTTTTATGCTTTCTCTAAATTGGTAAGGTCCTTTATTACCACTCTAGAAGACACCTTTCGAATATTCGAATGTGATTACTATGCTTCGTTGAACACCTAAATTCTCACTGTGTAGGGAGCTTAGGAGAGTTAATTCGAGAGATCAAACAGCTTCAGGCTTTTGATGTATTAAACTGGATGCAATTCGTCCTGCTCCGAGGCGATCACTTTAGTAAGGTCACTGTTAAACGATCAAATCTTGGGTGTTCGATTATTACAAATAGAATTCCCGCGGGATCCAACAATTGATTGAATTGGATGTGCAAAATCAAAGCTACCGTCGTCTACAAGACTATGTATTTGATTGGCGATAAGAAATAAGCGGTCATTAACTAAGAGTCGAAAAACACTGTTGGCAATACCGAACCCTGCGGTACGCCGTCGTTTTGATACTATAATCTTTAGAAATCACACCGCGTAAAGTAACACAGGTAGAAAGGAAATTTTCCAATCCAATTAGTTAAATTTTAATATGCTCTTTTCTAAATTTTGGAAGTAGGTAGACATTCAGGTGGATACTAACTCTATGCTATTTTAAACAAACTACTTTGAATAGAATTAGGATCATTGCTTTTTTTTCTATAAATTGTTATGATCCAATATTTTTTGTGGTCACTATAATTCTTAGAGGCATAGCGTGGTTATGGTTGCCTTTGATATTTGAAGGTTTGTTCGTCAAACCCTTACTCTGAAATTTTGAAAATTACGGAAATTTATGGTTTTCATAAAAAGGTCATAACCCATGCACGTTTTATTTCTTTTACTCAGCTCTTATTACATTTGAGAGACCGTCCACCAAATCTTGGCCACATCTATCTCGCAAAGGCGTCTTCCTTCAATATCCTTAGACCTTACAACGAATGTGTAACATTCCTAAACTAAATCGATTAACGAAGTCAATTCCCACCGTTAAATTAACTATAAAAAAAGAACATGGACCAAACCCAATCTGGTCCCTTCTCCTATTTCCTCCTGAACCGGAAGAGACTTCGCCTTTTAGCTCGTTACTGGCTTCCGTCTCGGTCCGACCAATCATTTCTTACTTAGATAAGCGTCAAAGTCGTAAAAACGATCAATTTTAATAAATTCTCCACATTTCAGACCTTTCACTCGAAAAGTAGTCATTAAGCAAAACGTTAATTACTTCATTTTATGTAAACGCTTAACGACATTAGCAATGAATGACATCGCGCAGTATCAAGAACCACACGGCAGCCCCAAAGAAGTTGTTGGCTAAGATCGACAGCTCTTGATTTTGCTACGGCAGTTCGATACTCAAGTAGTAGTCACCACTTTGGACTTGGACTCTACCTACTGTTGTTGCAGCTACTGCCACTGCTACTTACCGTGCTTACCGTACTGATGCTGCTGGTGCCCCTGTGCTGGCAACAATACGCCCGAGGTATAAATAAGAAGGAAAAAACCAAGCCCAATTAAATTTCTGCTGTCCAGAGATAAAAAGAAGTCTCAAGTACTCCACGGATGTAAAAACAAAGCGATTGATGGAATATTGAGCGATTGTAAATTTCAATTAGCGCATTAGTCGAGATAAAGCGGCTGGCGATCGACAGTGATTTAAGATTTTGAAGATCTGCGGAGCTGTTTTTTTATGATTGGCGCGCCAATCGTTAGAGGGATCTGGTGCGGCCTAGATTTTAGGGCAAATTTTTTTGTTTGCGTGCCACCTTCTATAAAGAAAACATTCGCATTTCGGATAACTGCACACAGAGTTTCTTTCCAAAATCACAACAAAAACGCACCTGCCGTAAAATATTCGCAAAGAAATTTATGGCAAACTCATAAACAAAGCCAACACCTCCCAAGATCCGGGTGCGGGCAACCTTTTCTTTTCGGCCTTTTGCCTTTTTTCAAGAATTGCAAAAAATTTTTGATTTAGAGCCGCGTAATATTCGTGATAAAACAACAGAGAACTGCCCAAAAAATTCTCCCCAGAAACCCATTTTCAAATGTGATCATCACCGAAGTGAATATTTTATTGAAATTAGCAAAAACGGAATTATTGTATAAGTGGCGGCCAACAAAAACTTACCGACTTTAATGTCACAATAAAAACTTTACAGTAACAAAGGGGAGCTCTGATGAGGCTTTTACGGCCGCAAATTAATTTTAATTAATTTTCCGATCAGTGAAAAACTCACGGCAACAAGCATAATGGGTGGCTCTGTGGAAAAATGTACGGAATTTTGCCAATTCAGGTGGACTTTTTCGCGTTTTTACAACTTGTTGAAAGGCATCATTAATTTGTGTACAGTGAACGGATTATGGCGTTGTCAGTTGAATTTATTAAACACAAAAAAGTTGTAAATATTTGTTGAAAATTAATAGTACCGGTTTTCGATTTACCTGTGTTTACACGTATTGACAACAATTTTCTAATAATAAAACTTTTTCTGAAGTGTAGTACATACCGACTTGTTCTCAGAGCGCCGCTTCGATTTAAAGTTGAACTTGAACAGTTGATGATGGGCAGCAAGGTAAATATTCCAGGAAGGCGAACAGACCATCTAAAAAAAAGGGGAGCGTTAGTATATTGAATTGAGTGAAGGAACTTTTAATCACAGAACATCTGAAAATGCATCAAGCAGCAAGTGAAAGATAATACTATTTTTATGCGCCTAGGTATCGATACTTAGTGGTTTTTGAGGTATTGCTGATGAAAAAACCACCATATTCTAAACTAAGTTAAGTTCTGACCTTTTGACGAGTCAATATTTAGCCAGTTGTAATAAGGTGGAAGGATCATAGCGTCATTCCAACGCAGATCTTTGAGCGCAAATCTGTACAACATCAACATCGTCAATGGGAAGAATAAAAACAAGAGGGACAAGATGACTGTCCTGTGGCACCCCCCGAACATGGCTTTTATAGTTTTTGAGCTTAAACCACGGAAAAGCTTCTGTACTCGGCTCTTGTACGTTCGTGAAGTAGAAATGATTCGAAAAATTGGACGAATCTGGTAAGAACCCCATCCAAAATATAAATTGGTCGCTTGGTACGACTTCGTAAGATCACATATTTCACTAGAAGTCATCCGGCGCCATCTAGATGTGGGATTTGGGAACCGTTTGAAACAGTTATTGACCACCTTGTTACCGATTGAAAACCCAACGTAGCCATTTCCTGTTATGAAACCATCAACACTTCCAACGAAGCAATAATTAAAATTTATCAATAATAATTACAAGTCTAGTAAGTATTTCCGCATTCATTTCTAGGGTCACTTAGAAAGAAGACACTTGCATAACGTGTCAACAAGTGATTATATGCTGCTCGTCCAAATGGATATTTTCTTGATATCTTTATTAAATTCTTATCACATAAATTTCACTTCTCTCTCTCTCGTGTCCGGGCGCCCAACTTCCTTACTTATTCGACCAGTGCACATCAGCAACCTTCAACCGATATATCAGTGGGTAAAATCACATTTTTCCTGGCCAGTTACAGGCGCTTTTAGCCGGTGAGCACCTGTCCGTGAAGCTAATTAAATTTCTAAATTTACACATTCAGCAGCGCTGACCATCTTTTTATCGTCTGAAATTATCACGAATTATATGCACTTGACTCGTGAATAAACTTAGTGAACGGATAAGACCTCGCCTATTGCACGCATGCGTAACTTGCTTTGTCTTATTGGAACCCGGTCTGAAACGGTTCATCCCATAGCATCATCATCATATCGTGGTGCAACAGAACTGTTTGCTTTCCCAGGCGTACCCACGGTTCTTTAACGGATCTTGCACGTTATGATATCATCTTCCATTTCTTGGCTGGCTCTAGCCTGTCTCGCGGGATTCTATCGGAGATGTACCTACCCAGGTTGGACCGCGAATGTGCACAAGATGCTCTGGGCTGAAGTAATCGTCTACTACTCCTTTTTTCCCACAAAATTGGGTTCCCATGGGATTTTCTATTCACGAACTTTTGCAGGGAGTTTCAAAAGTACACGAAAAACGCGAGGCATCTGAACGTTTCCCAAAACGACAGGAGGAATGATCGCGCGATTAGCCCAAGATGGGCGAATAAATTTTCCGTTTTGTCTAGGTTTATCTCGCGCATAGTACCGACCGTGTCTTTCCAATATGTTCACCTCTTGCTGTGAGGGTTTCAGTCAAAGCCAGATACCTTGCACGGCGCATCCACTGATTTTTAATCGTCTTGAACTATATGAGGAATTTATTGGGAGCTCGCCCGATCAGTTCTTGGTGTAGGTGTTGTGAATTGCTTTCGTTCTGTTCCAATCAGAGGAGTCAACCGCAGGCTGGTTATGCTGGGTATTAATTTCCGAGATATTCCGCATTGAAAATGATTTCATCTTCCGGCTTCATTTGGACGCAAAACCGAAACGAATGCGGTCGTACAAGTGAAGGATCCCTTCACCACTTAATTTGGTTATGCAATGTGCAGTTAAAGCCAGCCCCGCTAATCTTCACCTGCAGAAAATCCCGTAATTGCTTCGGAACTAGTAAATTTTGTTGGTTTAAAAACAAATCACGCTGCTACTGCAAGAAAATTATGACGGGCAGGCCACAAGCTGAGAAAAAGATCCGCACATTTCTCCAGCTACCGGCAGTCGAAGAAATACCACAAGGTTCGCTTTTGTAACCTTTGTCATTTCCCGCTGTCTTTCTTCGGTGTTTGATCCCATCAAAGAAACTCCACGAATCGATTAGCCGGAATCCATTGGGAGATGATTGCTTCAGCAGCTGGTGAAACTCTTTCCACGGACCGCGCTCGGATGGCACGTAAGTGTGAGCGGTGCATCGATTGCAGCTAGCTCCCTGTACTGATTGGTGTTTACGGTTTCGCACTAATATAAACCTCCTCGCAGTCACTTGAAGTCAATTAAAATCATTTTGCCAGCTTGCTAATGGGCCAAGTAATGAGCAGTAATCACTGAGGAATATGAGCGGCTGCTGGATTTACATCATTCAGACGATAATTTGTTACTTTTAGTGAGGACTTCTGACACTTATGCGAACTGTATGGGTACTTTGATTCTATCGCTCCGTAATTACACTCGTTGACGTTTACGACTCGAGAACACTTTATTAGAGCCGGAGGTACAATTACACTTAGCAAATGGCCGCAAATTCCTTTGCATCAGCTTTATGAGCAGTAAAGGAAAGGTCTGTAGACAAGAAATCATTTTAATTGGGTGTTGCACTCAATAAATTTGTGTTAAGTGAAAAACACAATTTTAGAGAGCAAAAATTGCCGAGAAACGACATTTTAAGAGTTGTGCATTGAAAAATAAGTTTTCCATTACTCTTCAAAGCTTTCATATTTTTTTTTATCCAAATAACTTTAGTTGGTCTATCTAATTTTTCCAGAAGTTTTTCTTCTACTTTTTGTTAGCGGAGAATAAACCCACTGGGTAAGAGTTGCTGTGCCAATAACTCCATTTCATAAACAAACCTAGCCTTTCGTCACTTAATAAATAGAAATGCAGCTAGGGAGTATATTGTAGCCGTTGGGTAAAATAATATAAGGATTTCTGCTTTAGCCAACCGCCTAAGAACTGCAATCGTATATAAGGGGAAACTAATGTGTGTTTTCTTCAAGAAGATAAGCTAGAAGAGCTGGCTCAACCTACCACAGGATTAACAGCTATATTAGAATTACGATTGGAGGATTTTAATGGATAGTACATATCCGTTAAAAGTCTACAGCTATTTTTCCTCATTAATTTATTAGAGCTAAGTGATGCATCAGAAGAAACTGAAGACAACGAAAATCTTTCACTTATGCACAGCGTCTCATCAAAAGGATGGTCAAACTCCTCCTCAGATCTGTCTCTTCTATATAGTGGTAATAGTTGAGATCTGCTCTACTCAACAAGTTTCATGACCTGTTACTGAAATGAAGGCAGCAAGGGATGAGTCACTTCACCAATATGTTGAAGTTGACGAGCAGGATATAGATAGGAGGATACCAGACGCTGGAATTAAAAAACAACATTTGTATACTGTGAATAGTATCAGTAAACTAAAGAAAATGTGGAGGAAATATGGGAAAAATGAAGTCATCAGCAACATCATCATCCATTAAGCAACAACAGCACGGAGCGAAACCTATCAGTCCAATACACAAATGTGTGACAAAACTGCAATGAAATAGCACATACTTTTATCAATGCCCAAAAACCATACAGGAAAAACAAATCATCTTATAAATGCGGACGGACGGTCCACAATCACATATTTCGTCGATATCAGCAATATCAATATCAAATACTACAACATCAGAACCAACGCTTGCAATGATTGTTCAAGATGAGGGAGGGCATGAAACAGGAGGTTCTAAGTATGAATTTTTAAATCTTTCTAATGATTTCAAAAAACATTTTAGCTGTACATTCTGTGATGGACCTGGAAATGTATTAACGTCAATCGAATCGATGACAACAATGGATATTGGAAGTCGCATTAGTTTCATCCAAAAGAGATGATGATAGTGGTATCAACAATTCTTTGGATTTATCGCCAGCAACGACAGTAAATTAAATATATTAGGTAAAGTACAATGCATGATTGAGGCAGATAACAATTGTGTTTTTATGCTTATGTTTAGTTTAGTGATAATCAGGTCTATTATTTAATTCGTTCGGAACGGAGACGAAAAAGCTATTCTAAGCTTACTTTCCTCAAAAAATCTTAGGAAAATTTTATTTGGTTTGCAAAATCTCATCTCAATATCCTTTGATCAATATATTTTTTCGAATAAGGTGTCAAAATAATCACATAAACAATTCTATGCGGATTGAATTTGTGATTTTATTCGGAATAATTATTTAATATCAAAGGTAACTATAGATAAAATTTTGAAAATCGCAAATATATTCTTTAAGATTTTCTGAGAAAAAAGGGTCTCCGTTCCGAACGGATTCAATAATAGACCTGTAGTATTAAATAGGTACTTTCTTGAAGCTAGTAATATGAAATAAGTTATGATAAAAAAAAGGAAATATTAGAAAAGAAAACTTGAGAAATTTCTACAATAACAAAATTGAGAAGTGAAAACGAAAATGATAATAATTTGAAACTTAATTTTCTAGACAGAAAATGAATGATGAAAATGAATTCTTGGATATCGGGTGATAAAGAAATAGATATAAATACTAATAGTAGTTGTAACTTTAGGAGGAAAATGAAAAGTACGGAAAACTTTAGGGCGTAGTCGTCTTCTAAATGAATAACAATTTTATTGATAATTACGAAATTAAAATAACACTGTTTGATCCGAACAATACTTTTCACTACTTGCCACTACGCTTGACATCTGCACAAAAGATTGACTTACCAAAATTCTTAAATGATTTATTGCAAGGCGGTTAGAAAAGCAAAAAAATGTAAAAGAGCTGCATTCATTTTTGGCTCCTTGCTCTTATTTTAGGAAATTTATTGAGGATTTTTCAATAATTTCGAAACTTCTGTATTCGTTTTGCAGAGAACGAGTTGTTGGTATTTGAACAACTGATACTGAAATGCATTGTGATGCGAGCGGTTTGGGCTTCTGTGTAGTTCTTTTGCGACACCAAGAAAATATGTTACTCTATTCAGTTTTTTTTTGGAAGGAACCACAACCCAAGAATCAAGATACCATTCTAACGAGCTCGAAAGGCTATCTATAATTTAAGCGTTAAGAAGTTTTAGGTATAAAATTTATGCCTACTATAAAACCTGTAAAACCTATAGTTTTATACTACGATTACATTGTCGATCACTGTGATGCAAAACGTGTGAATCATGTTAGTTGCCTTGTGCAGGCCCTACAATGTATTGTTAGTGCAGCATGGGTCATAGGAATAAGCAAAATTAGATAGAAGGACATCAAGGAATTCGGAAGAAATGCAGTTAGAAAGCTTATAAACAGCTCTTATTAAACATTTTTCTTGACGAAGCTGTTCCTTTTTTAATCCATTCCGTAGATCGCTTTTTGTTTTTTGAGTTCCACTTGTAGAACTACGCTTTGTCACATCTTATGTTAAGTGTCTAAAATTTGTAAACCGCCGGTCCCAGAATTTAAAAAAACAAAAAGTATACAGTATCTCTCACAAGTTGTGTTCTTTCTCCACGACTTGAGATAAATATCAAGTAGATTTCTTCCAGCGTCTTAGATCTTCCTTCAGAACGCTTAAAACAATCACTGCATTTGTTTCTAACTCCTCTGTTATTAATTCCAAAGTCGATGTCAGTGAAAGATCATTATCTAAATGCTAAATGTTTAAATATCCTCTCGGCTACTATGCTATTTGGAAACAGCCTGTAGGAGGGGAGTATTATTCTCAAATCTCTTAACTTCTTAATATGTTCAGTTTCTAATACCAACGTTAATGCCCGCTTTCCTATAATGTTTTAATTAAAAATTGGGAAAATCTGATATTTACAAAATTTGCTATTTATTTATTTATTCAGCTAGCTGCACACTGCACGTGTAGAAGTGGCATTCGCTACATATAGAGTTATCGTACTTTTATCTGCAGCAAAACAAATTAGTAAACCTCTTCCCATAGCCATAGTGGTGACTTAGCAATTCTAGGAATATTTGCCTCACAACAAAATTGGTTTCGGGTAACCGATTTGGCTTGCCACCCCCAAGTTAAGACATCAGAAAAAAAACTTCCGCTTATTGCAACCAAATCTAGCGATACTCTTTGTATTTGCCTGCCATGTAAACTTGTACAATTCGTAGAATTCCTGAATAAACAAATTTCCCACTGTACTTCAGCCATGTAACATTTTCTACAATCCGATCAAGCCCCGAACATGGTCTAGTGATCTATGAACGATTGGCCGCCTTGGAATAACTAGAATTCCTGGATCAATTGTTTCTGTCAGCTCCTATTACTAATGGCTACAGTAACGAGGATTTACCTCGACAGTTCCTTAATTACAAACGCGACAACATCCCGATCATTCCATATATCCATAAACAGTGTTCGATCTCATTGTCTTGCGCAAGTTTCTAGCTCGGCTAGCAAAAAACTGGACATTTGTTGTGCGCTGTGCCAGGTCATGATTTAAGAGTTTTTCTTGTGTCTCCTTATGGTGATTTCGCCTTGAAATCCGTTGTTTATTAAAAATCATTAAAATGGCAAAAGCAAGAGGAGGGACAGAGAGAGAAACGGGTGAAAAAATTATGTGTGTGCTCGCGCCATTTAATTAGCGCATGGTACGTGATTAACTGGAGCACTCGATGGTCTCTAGCCGGAGTGCTGTTGTGAACGCGTGCACCTTTGCTCGATATCAGTTTCAATGGCGCAAAACAATACCCGGCCAGTGGAGAGTTTCATTATCGCCGCATATGGACCCGTTTTGGACATTATTGTGGCATACCTGTCAAATCATTTAGCATAGGGGGCCTACAGGTTTACTTGAGGTGCACTGCGCCTCAGAGCCTTTCTCTTTTTGGGTTTTTTTCTGCCTTGGTGCCTGTAAGAGCTGCAAATAATGCGGCGGCCTATTTGACTAACGAACACGTTCGCCGAGGCTCTCGAAGTTCCACCATTGTATGCTCGCGTTTTTAATTACTGGCCATATATGCAAGAACCGTGTAAATTTGCCATCGCGGGCAACCATGTGTGAACAGCCCATTATTATTGATCTGTAGCGGCCAAGTTTGTGCTCTTGGAACCATCTTTGGGATAGTGCTGCCGCTGGGCTCGATTGTTCGAGTTGATCTCTTGCACCTTATGAGAATTTTTTCAAGTTTGTTTGCCTGAAGGCCGTGGGAATGCGATCTGATCCGTGAAGTTGGCGTGATCTATTTCAAGATGATCAAAATGTTTGGGATTTTTCTTTTCGATCGGATGATTGTTGTTGGGCAAAGACACGCAAAGGTTACCTTCCACGGAGAGTAGTGATTTGGCCTGTGGTGCTTAATGTATGACCGCCATCAAGACCAGTTCGCTTCTTGAACTTCGCAACAAATCTTACACAATTTCCAGGCTTCTCTCATTATCTCTGTTGATTCCGCTTAGTTTCACTAATTTCAGGTGTTTCCAGTTTTCATAATTGCACTTCCACCACGCGAAAAGGTCACCCATAATTTAGCGCTGCATTACCTTTTAAATTTTACTGGAGAATAATTTATGCCCTGTCCGGGGTGCTATCGCCGGGACAACTCTCCGCGTAGGCCTTTTAATCGTGCTGCTCCAGCAGATATTCATTATTGCCTCTATAAATACCGCTGACACTATCGCTGCGAAAATCAAATAACGACATCGGGCCTTATAATAGTACCTTGCGGTACGTGTATGTCTCGGTGCAGGCGCAAGACAAGGAGAGCAACCTGTTACATAATCTGATCTTCATCTCTAGAGTTAATTGTCAATGTCATTGGGATTTAGTCTTAAAGGCATCCTACAAATCTTCCTCTAGTTAAGCGTTTTTGTCTTGCCCGCAACCGTAGGCAACAAGAAGCCAACTATCTTCGGTGTCCGCATTCAACTTAAAAAGTGCCGACTGTTTTTCATCTGGTGGTGGTCTGTCCGTGTCAACAATTTCCCTACAATTTTGCGGCTAAATAAATATCTCCCATTGCCGGACATCATGTTCTGCCACGTCGTATTTAATGCTGTCAAGATTGTCAACGTGATAATCGGGCGGTAAAATCGCAATCTTCAGCCATAAATAATCGACACACAAAGTGGATCGCTGTTGTGTAACCGCAGCTCATTCCGTCAGCGAGGTAGACCCGGGCTCCGAACTAATTTGAGAAACTAAAGTGGGCAATTTGAAAGAGATGTGACACGCTTAACGGACTTAGAAAATTAAAGTTTAGAGCGAGGCGGCCAAAAAAGTCACCCATTATCCGTGAGAAAATTGTCATAAGGATTGATTTGAATAATGTACGGGACTCGGAGTAGAGATTTAATGGTGCACAAAAACCAAAACATCAACGGAACTGGTTTTATTATGTGAGCTTATCGGCTAATTAAGAAAACACGAGGGATCCGGGCTTGTTTTTGTTACCCGAGAACATCTTTCCAGGTGGATCAGAAGCAGTGGGAAAGTTTTGTTCGTGAATTCCAATGGAGACAGGATGTGATAATCCGATTGGGTATTGTGGGAAGATGAATAATTCACAGGGAGTTCTTATGAGTGTTACAAGAACAGCAATTTTCTTTATTTTGATTTATTTGGGTTAGTCCCAACTTTTTCTGTGATCTTAGTTATTTGGCAAAGGTGAAAGTGAGTACTGTATGGAAAATTGTTTCAGTCACTGACCTCTTGTTTTTCAAATCCAAACTGAATGATAGCTCACCAAAGAGGGACACACTTTTTCTTAATCTTTCTTGATCTGTCTCCAAAAGCAAAGACGACGCAAAGACGACGATACAGATCTAATTCCAAAAACCACAACGGCTAGCAAGCCACTTCTGACATAGTTGATGCAATGAATGGAAAAATCGCCTATACATTGGCTCCCGGATTTTATGAAAATGAAAATGGGTAAATTCGACATCAATTCCTTATAGAAAAAGAGGATTCGATCCCTTTTTTAGAGTATTGAATTGGCCTCTGATAATGGAATAAGCTCTCAATTCTCGATTTGAAAGAAATTGTCTTTCTTTTCACAATTTTAGATACTTATTCCAAAAGTTGTTATCACAACCACAAAATTTACATATCTTCAGCTCGCATTACAAAAAGTAGCTAGAAATTTCATAAGATCACACTGGAATCACTTCTTCCACAATCAACGTCTTTGGCGGGGTCAACTACGGCATATCCAAATCAGGTGGGGTCATATAACGATTGGCATGTGACTAGTAGAGTCACAATGGCATACATCAAACCAAAACCAGCACCTTGAATTCAAAGGTGTTTCAAGGAGATACACTGAGCCCGTTCAACCATACCCTGGAATGGAATTACTGGCATAAAAATAAGAAGAACCCAAACGATTTTTTCCATGATTCCCATTTGGTGGTGCTCTTTGAGGTTATGTGAAAGGTCAAGTTCGTGATCGCATTCAAGACGATGAAAAGATATCTTGGGCAATAGAGGAGACACCTTGTCTGTTCGGTCTCTTGAATTCCACCCTCAAGCAGACGCTTCAGCATGTCTCCTCGGAATCTCAATAGCAGCAATGGTCTGCTTGCGCTTGCGCTTGCATTGGGCTGCGGTGCTTCTTCCACTTCTTCCCATTTTATTTCTATCTGATAAGCTATCTTCACTGCCTCAGTATCCAATTTTATGACATTTTACGAGAGTGACTTTCTGCTAGCACAGCAGCGCCTGACATTTGCATAATTGCGGGCAAACCAAGCGAAGAAGATGAGCTCGCGCCCGGAGTAGGTGTAGTGCACAATCTTCAACTTGTTTCAATTGTTTGACGGCTGATGGGATGGGTCTTTAATGGCATCGGGGAGTGTCACAGTATCTTGCTACGCGGTTGCATTGTTGACAATCGGTTTGATAAGGTCAGGAATGGTAAGTGATTCTGTGTTGGTTAGAGGTTGCAGCTGTCGGCACAGAGGATAGAGCGCTTGCAAGTTTGATTTGATCGTGGCGGCAGAAGGCACCACGGGACCTTCATGCTGCAGGCTTTTAGGTGCCAGAGAAATCTCCGTTAATGAGACTGCCATTTCAACCATACCGAGAAATCACTCAACATTTTTTACGCATGCATGAGTTACGACTTGCACAAGGTAACAATGATTCCAGCGATCGCGTGCTACAAATGTGCTGTCATATATCAGTGGAGTTTTCGCATTTCCAGTCGCCTCCCTCTGAGAATTCTGATGATGATGAGGATCGTGATGGTCATGACAAAGTGAACACGTTCACGTTGGATCTTCTCTTTTTTCACCATTTCGCTGGGCTGTTGTATGCTGATTAGTGTGTGATCACGTATTGCGCGAGATCACTTTATCTAGAAGATACTTATCTAGCGTTGTGGGGAATTAACGCCACCACAAGGCAAAAAGTGCACTGTACCGCCAAAAAGACGAATGTACTAGATGTTGCTATTGAAGTTCACACTAAAACTGTTGGTAGAACTTTTTGTAGTTCTAGCTCAGATTACACTATCTCTGGCCAATACCTGGCCTGCGAAGATAGATAACGGCAAGCTGAAACAAGTTAAGTAGGTTTTCGATGCGTTCCTATCATGAGAGCGATTCGTCTTCGTGTTGAACATGCATGACCACTTTAGCTAAGTCTAGGAAAACTTTACTCCTAAGCGAAATTTAATTAAGCTGATGGATGAACACTGATGCGAGGAGTAATTATTTATTGCTTTTGGAAAAGAATGTGCCCAGACAGAGATAGTGGAATCGATCCATTTCTAGATGAGAAGATGTAATGTGGTGAGGTTTGTGTGTTTTTAAAAGTAAAACTTTCGCATATGCCAATCTTGGGCCAGATACATTAGGCACACGGTTAAGATTAAATCACAGGCAACATTTTCGTTAATCACGGAAATTTCTACCAGTTGCTTTTGCGCCTTGAAAGAAACTCTCTTCAAACAGCTCCAAATTCAAAAGAGAGCAACAAAATATAAATAGTACTGCAGCCTATTTAGGTGTGGTAAAAATATCTGCCCTCTTCTGAGCAAGCCATTTTATCATTCACAAAACAAAACCTCGTAGGTTTCTTCTCATTCATGCCTTCTACGAGAGTTAACAATTGCTTCAAATGAGAAACCAAAATCAAGGGTATTATCGTCAGCAAAGTTATGAATTGGATTGGAAGTGAGAGATAAGAAGTCATTAATTAAAAGTAGGAAAAGAGTGGGAGACAGAACTGAACCTTGCGGTACTCCGGCGTTGATATTATATGACCTGGAGATGATACCGCCCAAACACAGATTAAACGGCCAGAAAGGAAGCTTCCAAATGAGAAGAGACTGGTCCAGATCAAGTACTGGAAGTTTGGCTAAAAGAACAGAGTACCATACCCTGTTAAAGGCCTTCGAGAATCGAGCCCAACCACCATCGACTCGTCAAAATTATGGACGCATTGATGCCTGCATTCGGTAAAGAACGTCATCAAGTCACCAGTCGAGCGCCCGGCACGGAAACAATATTAACAATTGTGA
Organism: Dasypogon diadema; assembly: GCA_006980735.1. NCBI lineage: Eukaryota > Metazoa > Arthropoda > Insecta > Diptera > Asilidae > Dasypogon > Dasypogon diadema. The sequence goes on along the minus strand of QYTT01093989.1, from coordinate 10,862 downwards.
ATTAGGTGAGGCTCCAATGAGAACATCAAATATCGTTTTCCCACAGCAGAAGTCTATAAAAATCAGAGATAAAATAGAAAAGCATTTAACAAGACACGAATTAAAATATTCCGACGTGAAGGCGTTTGTATGGAATGCAAGTGATATCAGCAGATCCAGGCGCTTATCTTAATAAGTCTAGACTCGCTTTTATATGCGACAAATTAATAAATTTCTAATGGGTTTAATTATGCGCATTCTATATCCATTTAATATCAGTATTATACATGCCGACGTGCTAACAGAAATCATAAATAATTTAAAAGTTGGATCCGTTTTGCTGTAACCTTTTGAAATTATCAGGATTTTGATTGGGTTTAGTGGAGTAAAAATGGTAATCTGTATTTTTGGTGTATATTTGTAGATAATAGTGATTAATGTGGGATGATCGCTTCATTTGGGGATTATGGTAGCAAACTGTATAATAATAAGACCTCGATTGATTTCATCCAGTTACTTCAGGGGATGTGAATTGAATGACTGGATTTTTGGTCAATATTTGGGTTTTTTTTGTAAAGTTAAAATTTAACTTTGATCAGTTTTTAACAACTATTATGGGAAATTAAGAAAATCAATAAGATGAATTTTGAAAATGATAGATTGTCCCCTAAGGCGAGAGGCTTCATTCATTTAGAGCTTAAAATTGTAGTTTTTCTAAAGAATCTTTTCAAGCTCGGCAGCCTTTTCCTTTTCTAGAAGTTCTCTGTTTGATATCATTTCAAACGAATGGCTTGACCCAGAAATATTTCTCAGAATACTCTCGACATGAAGATGGCAATTAAATAAATTCTAGTTAAATTCATGATGGGAACCTGGTGACCTATTTAAAATCACAACAACGATTTTCTAAAGTAGCACTTTTTCACCGTCAACGAAGTAAATAATTCTAGATCAAGGTCTATAAATTTTAAAATTGTTTTAATTGCGACAAAACGTGAATCCATCTAAGAAAAAAAAGAACCCTTACAGTCATAAAAAGATCAGAAGATCGAAAATTATCACTGGAACTCTGAGCCCCATTAACCTAACCTAATTTCACTTAATGACATCTCCCACAACCCTGCCCTGTGTATTGCTTACTCGTTACCACTTCACATCCGGGTTTAGCCATCTCACGATCACGTCAGAACCACCCATCAATTTACCTACATTTACCATAGCTGGGTATAGCCTTCGACATGAGCAGTTACAGTAAAACTTATCCCAATTACTACGAATGGATCTCCCCAACTGTTCCCCATCGGTTGATGTGGCTGCGCATAGGCCACAGAGACACCCAAAGATCAACAGGCTCTGCACGACAAACAATTTACCTTGAGCCGAGCCGAGTTAAGAGTGGAACCGCCATGTCAGATCAGACAGAAAACACATCTGCCAATTGGGCGTGTCAAATTGATCATCGCATTCAGCAGGCCAGGCTGAGGGAGCTGTCGTCATCATCGGTTCTGTGAACTCCCTGGCATTCTGGTTCTGGCCCCGCTCAGCACCCAGTCGAGTCATCCGGCAATTTTTGATCGTTGACTCATTTAAACTCTTATTTTCAGGACAGATCGGAGGCCAGCCGATTGGGGACGGGAGAACAAGTCGGTCCCCCACGGACATCAAGTTCCTTAGCACTGTGCACTGGGGCCCGTGTTGTTTTTGAGTTTGTACGTGTATCACGGCATGGTTGCTGCTCTTAAATCTTTCCGTAATGACCGTGGGAAAATCGCTCGATGAAACGAAATTTTTGCAAATTAGATTGAAGCAGCAATGGAGCTGTGAGTGCGCTGGGAGAAATCCATGCGGGCCGAGTGTTCCCGTTCCTCCAAAGATCGATCGTTCAAATTGACAACTATAAACAGTCCGAACAACAACAACAACACTGACGACAGTGATCTAACCGTCCGATATCGATTTGTTTAACATGCCTGCGATATACTCGTACACCGGGAGCCCTGGTGCTGCTGACTGGAGTTTTTTCTGCGCAGACCTGGAGCTCCGTGAGATCAGTTCGATCACAGTCAGATTGGGTGTACACAGGGAGTTTTGTTGTTGGCCGGGTCTCTTAACCGTTTTGTAGACGAGAAAGGCTTAATTAATTGTGTGAAGTTGTACATGCCATGCCATGTGATCTGAATCCGTAAACAGATGTTAAATCAGAGCAGGAAGTCAAATGGGACTCGTGTAGGTTTCGGTTTGTGTTGTAGGCACACACAACATGAGGCAAACGTGGGGACGAACATCCCCAAGGAAGTTTACTTGCAATTGCAATCAGTCGAGCTGTTGCGCTCAGGTGGGATCAATTCGAAGGGGGGAGAGGTGGTGGAACGTGATATTTTATGTTTTTGTTAATTTGAGCGATGTTTTCTAGGCTGTAGGCTTGAAAATGTTAAGATAGGTGGAAGTAATTAAGTGCGATGTTCTTCGGAAGTTTTTGCTGCAGGTTTGCCAGGGTTTGATTAAGTGGAAATGTGAACACCGGTCAAATTTCTATGCAAGGCAATGTAAATTTTTTTCTTTGTCAAACTAACATGTGTTTTCAATTTATTTATGGGATTTGGAGGCAAAGGTAAACCAGTCGTAAAGAAAGCCAGGACAATTTTTTCTACTGGCTTCGAAGCCATGGGCACTGACGAAGTTTATGCGAAATTACTAAAGACTCATGGTATTGATTTTACCTCCAATCACAGCTGTCTTATTTAGTCCAAATTCTTGTGTTACTGCAAGAGGACTATTTTATTACCGCTGCCTAAAAATACTTCTCCCACTTATCTCGGCGAATTTAAGCCAATAAACCTCCTATGGTTTCTTTTTAAGGTTCTTTAACGTCTTATTTAACTCAAGATGATGGAGAACTTAGAGACAAATGACTTTCGGGCTTCCCATAGTTGTGAAACGGCTCTTATGCGAGCCACCATGGATCTAGGCAGGGGTCTGGATAATAATTGCTTGCACGTGCTGACACTGTTGGATTTTTCAAATGCCTTTTACAGCATTCAGCACGATAAACTACGTGATAGGTTCGACTTTTCATCTTCGGATTTCACTCTGAATCGCTCTTTCTTGTTAAATAGATGACCGCAAGTAAAGATCGAAGAGCGTGTTGCCCTTGGGCCTTGTTCCTCAAGGGTCCATTCTGAGCCCACTGTTATTTAGTCTTTACATTGTATGCTGATGATGTACAGCTATATCTGAGTAGATCTATCGGTCTTATGTAGTTTTGTGTTGCCCGTATTATTATAGATCGTAAAATGATTAGCGGATTGGGCCTCAGGGATTGATGAGTTGTTGCGAGCATATCAACAGATTAGTTATCTACATCTTTGCGGGCTAGGGTTGTAAAACCTCTTCTATTTTTTCTATTTTATCAGCGGTAGCTTGATTTTTCCACATTTGGTTTCAGGTATTCTGGTATTGTGTTATCTGTAAACCATTTTCTTTAAAAACTGTGTAACATTAGTACTACAAGTTAATTGTAGTGTGCTATAGTCACAAGCAACTTTTTTCCAATGCTATTATTATTTATTCTATAAGGGTATAGTATGTCGAGTGTTATAACCGATAAAGTATGTATCCGAACAGACTTTTTAGCCAGTCAAGTGACCCATTCCAATGATCTTATAAAAATCGTTGCCCTTTTCACTGCAAATTGGTAAAAGTTCTCACAAGTTAACTTTCACACATTCTCCAGCCAGAAGAGAAAGGAACTGCTTCACTTCCATCTGCCAGGACCGTAGGGCGCCCATTGTGCAGTTCGATTCCCAACACCTTGGCATTCTCTTCTCGCCTTTTAATTAAATCCATAATTTTTAATTGTTTCGTCCCAACGTGTCATCACCGTAGTGACATTTTGCAGCACGCAAACAGCGCAAACTAATTAAACCGTCAAAACGTCTCTGCGGCAAGATCACGAACCCCCTTCGCTTGATGTATCGCACATCCAGCATCCAGGATTGCTGAACATTGTACTTTTCAGCGGACTGTCGTAAACAACGACATAATCGCGAGTTAACTCTCCTAGAGCTCCCCAATAAAATGTCGAAACGCACGCAATCTCGGTGTCAATTAATAAATTTACTCAACGAGAACATAAAAAGTAGAAAAGACAATCTGCGGGAATAGCGTTCGACTTATAGTGGCTATTGCTGTTGGATGGTGGCGGCAATGGCGACAACCTCGAAAAGAATTTGCGATCATGCACCATGCAAAGTCACTCCATCCGAGCTGTCCAAAGATCGGAACGATCCGGACATCACATGACGACGACAACAGCACAACGTGTGAACTCGGGATGGAGAAAAGAAATTTGCGCATGCGCAACCGACTTTAAGGTGTTAATCACAAAATCGTCGGCTCTGGTAAATCTCGGATGGCGACTTTAAACTCAATTAAAACATGGAAAGCCAACGGAGCTGATTATTTGTGTATGCCAGTGTGGAGGCTCGTCGCGGCTCACAGTTTGCACCTCTTGTACCTGGCAATTATTTTGCGCGCACCGCGCCACCGCACCGAGCGGGCGGCTCAAAGTGTCATTTGAATGGGCAACTAAAAACGACTAAAATCGCAAATCAAATGCGCGCGCATTCAAATTGCATGCAATCGATGCACGCATAAATTTTTCACTTTGTCTTTTCGTTTTCTTATTATTTGCCAGCGATCGGGGATATTAGGCACCTGCCTGGGAAATTTCTTGTGTTTTAAGGTGAAATCGCTGGGTATTAGTGGCGCGCCGCGGCGATGGCATGATTGGTTTTTAGTGGTGCTATTTGCTTGTAACGACCTAAGTGGGTAAGGGGGCTAAAATTGTTAACGTCTCCGGTGTCTCCAGTGATTTCGCTGTTTGATAAACTTGAAAGTGAGCTGTGAGCTTATTTGAATATCTACTTCTGCCTTGTCCATTCTGTAGGATCAAAGGTCTTCGCGTGGATGTTTTAATTATAGAAATGTTCAGGCGCGAATTGCAAAATTGCTACAAGGTTCAATTGCTTGGCATATGTTGTTGGACGACCCCTCTGACCCAAGGGTAAGCAATTGAAATGAAACATACGTTTGCGTGCGAAATTATCTGTGCATTCTTGATTTCACGATTCTGCTTTCATTGTCGTGTAAATGCAGTCTGAGCCTCACTATACACCGAACCAAAATCGTATTCAAATCCCCTTTAGAGCGGGAAAACGATCCACTTTTCTTTTTTGATGTACAACTTTGACGCCGTTCATCCGATTGACTCTCTTCATATTCTCTTCAATGTAAAACTTTTATGATTGTGTGTTTTCAATTATTTATATAGAAAAAATTATATGCTAATTTTCAAAATTCATATTCAATGAACTTTAGTTTTGAATTGGGAAGATCTGATCTCTCAGAATGTGAATATATCTGAATATCCTGTGCGTAAATATGTACACAACAGTTTAGGTATTGTATTTATATCATTTAGAAAATTGAGGCGGCCCGAAAACAGACCCCTGCGGGACCTCACATTTAAGAATTAAAGGAGCAGAAAAAGATTGGTCAAATACAAACCAAATATAGATTATCTGTTAGATGACGTCCTCATGCATTCTTTTAAATCATCGACAAGTCGCAGATTTTCAATAAATGTAATGAACCAGTCGAGTGAGGAATTTCGCCTAAATTTTAACTTTTCATTAAAATCAAATTTATGGTAATGCTGGCGAATAAATTACGCATCAAACAGAATACGAGGTTTTGTATGTCACAGAGAATAAATTTATCGACATTAGGAATATGCGGAAATTCGATAATTAAACCCGTAAACTTGTTTTATTGTTCATAATAAAATTAGAACTGCGGTATGACACTCTGTCATCATCATTACCAGCTATAGTTACCGTCGCAGAGTCTTAGTAGCTTCAAAGACTGTATCTCTCCATGATGTGCGATTTTGAACACATTTTCGATAGTTAACGACATGCTGCACTTACAGGTAACCGTGCATGTCGTTAAACCACTATCTACCCTTTAGGCGCTGCTTTGTCCTCCCACTACAAATTCAAATAAATTGCAATGTGCTTTAGAATTTCAGTAGCTACATTAAGAATTTCCGTGCCCAACAGTCTTTAAGTTAGAACAACGTAGAAGTGTTCGATTACGTCGTATAATCTTCGAATTTGACCTTATATAACAACGTTTTGCTTTGCTCGATGGTAAAAACACGGCTTAAGCAAGTGTTTACCTCTCTCGAGATTCTATTTGAAAAGAAGCAGTAATGATTTTGATCAGTGAGTATCATAAGAGCTTGGGCTGCACACACTATCGAACGTGCCACATTTCGTTGAACAAAACCATTTCGTCGTCAATTTGCCTGATTACGAAAGTAAATTTTGATGGCACGATGTTAATAAATGATACATTTGCCTGGTTGACTACAGAAAGGTGTAAAAGGTCGTCCCCATTAAGCGCCTCTTTTACGCACGATCACCTCACGATCACGGATCCTGTTCTCTTATCGCCTTCAGCACTTTCATCCGATGGGTGATCGTAAAAGTCCATAAAATTTCTGTGGAGTACTGAGGATCACATTATGTCGGTCCGGTCAAAAGAGGTGTTTAAATTTCGAGAAACAATTTAACAACATTCGCCTGATTAACATAAACAAACACGACAACTTAATTATGAAGTATTTGGACAAAAACTCGTTAAATTGCATAAGAAGTTAACCAGCTCAGGTATTTCTGTCGTCACCGTGTGTACGGGCGTCCACGGCACTTGAATCTGTCCAAAGCAATAGTGACCAACTGAACAAGCGTAATAAAGGAGCAAGGGAAGTGAGTGTTCATAGCTTATCTCTACTGGTCGAATCTTATTAAAATGCCACTTAGTGGCGATGTTAATTGAACGCACTGATAATTTGTAATCACCAACATTCACCACACCTGCTGCAAGTGAAGTTGAAGAGATCGCCGCCCGGTCGGGTGATATAAATACGTTCGATCGATGGTCATTTGTTTCACTTAAAGTGCAAAACTCGTTTCTGCCACCCTTGTTGAGTGCCTTTCTGAAGCCTATAATAAAATTTGTGGGGGCTACTATTGATGGACTTTTGGTGTAAAACAAACAGTCCAGAGAGACGCAGAGCCAAAGAATTGAGTCCAGTCAGCAAAAGTTGAGACTTGGCAGCCCGAGCACCCCGAGGTTATGAGAAATGATTGGTACAAATTGTAGCACTCTGTGGTGACGAATCATTTTTCATCTGTGCACCGCTTTAGAAAATTGCAAATTAATGAATTAGATCTGAATAACTGACCGCAACTGACCACGTAAATGTAAATATTTGAGATTGAAATCGTTTTAGACGGGTGGCTGAAAACTTATATTCAGGGGACTTTCAAAAATTGAACGAATGTTTAGAACTTTGGGATGAAAGGGAATTTTTGAACGGGACAAAAATCTAATACTCATGCTTAGACAAATTTTTTAAGGAACAGAAGAATTTTCAATTACTGATGAATAACTGAGTTTAAATAAATTATCACCCTGTACTACTTAATAAGAAACCTAGTCCAGTTTAAGGCAAAAAGCAAAGTAAACCTTTTCGGTACATCGTGTGGAATGTATTTCTTATTTTCTAACGCCACTCTAGTCTTAAGCGCATTAAATAATTTTCATAATTATTAAGCTTAAATTTGAAAATTGAACGAAAGCAGTTTGTTTTTATTCGATAACAAAAATATTCGTAATACGAATCACTGGTTTTCCAATTTCGACCAATCGCTTACTGGTCTAAAATTATAAGTTAATTCCTCGCAATTTTCCAACATTTTTAATATCTTCAGAGACTATGGGCATCACCCATACTATCTGTGTTTTCTGTACTTTTATACCAATTTATTGGTCTAAAAATGCAAAATGTATAAAAAGTGCAAATAGTAAAGGCGACACGCGAAACCCTATATTATTATTTATATTTTCAAGTTCTCACCTTCTGAGAAGGATAAATATTGGTGACACTCACCTAATCGTTCCCAGATCTATTCACAGTCACAGAAAAACAAAGGGAATCAATTATTATCTCGTTCGCAAATAGAAAAGGACTCATGAATTCGACACCGTGTAGTAGCGTCTTAAATCATTCCACGGTTTTTAATTACTTTACATTCGCTTAAGCTTAATCAGTGGAACGGTCGATTTGTATCAATCAGCAGCAGATGCGTGACGATATAATTTCAAATAAACGACGTCGTCCCGGCTGAGTGGTCGTAATACCTTCTCCCGACATGAAAAAGTCTAATCTGAAATGATCAGATCATTTGGCTGGCAGTCGTTAAAATAAATCTCCGATATCACTGGACCGATCGCCTCGAGATGATTTCTTTTTTTTTATGTATATATACATATACCCCGACATTGACTCCCGTTACACGTTAGTGGTCGCAGCATATCCAAGAAATCTACAAAAGAACTCGTGTTCGCATCTGACCAACCACCAATCAATTACGTAAAGCTGACGAGTTTTTCTTGGTGTTACCGAGTGCATGGGTCCCGATTCAGATGTACCTGAAGTTGTCAACGTTGATCTTCTTAGCGTCACAATCCGGCCACGATGAATCTTGATCTATGACCATCATTACGGGAATTAATGTGCCGGAGATGATAATAATTTGCACTCGGCAAATATATTTGTATTACCAAGTGGACAGGGACATAGGGAAACATCTATATCCCCGTCCCGAAACCAAGGTAAGAGGTGATCTTGATACGTCACCAGGTGACATGTTATTATTTTTTGTGGCCTCGTTTGCCTGAGTTCTTGCTCGCAACCCCATGATTTATGGTGATTAAGTTTTCTTTGTGAAGGATGAGAAACAATTGAACCGCCTAAGCGAAGTGGTTTTGCGACAAAGTCGGAGCAATCAGCGGAGATCGAAATTTATAGCGATGAAGGATTTCGCTTTTACTCTAGAAAATGAGACGACGACAGTTTTATGTAGGCGACGGGGATTCAATGTTAATTGCGAATTTATACGGCAGTGAAGTTAGGCAAGTGAGGAAAATGTGCGAACCAATCGCAATCTTAAGATTGCACAGGTCTAATATCCAACAACAAAATCAAAACTTCATTGTTAGGCGGTCGACAAAAGACAACCGCACTTGATAATCTCATTTAGACAGGTCAAGTGAAGTGATCCCATCTCAATCTTCGTCTAACCTTGTCACCTTGATAGGTAGGTTCTCACAAGATATGGCTGCAGATATTTTCGCTCGAAAAGGAGATCACAAAAATAAAGCTGTCGCGATTAAGTTTGCGATAGCATCAATTACACCTGCGCAACTCACTTATCCAGCTAGTCCCTCCATTGCAGTACGCTGCATGGCTGGAAATGGAAGTCGACTCCACTGACAATTCAAATTGCCCGCCCAAAAATAGTGCGAGCCATCTACTGCCAAGCGCGGCCTCTGTTCTAACCGCGTACATAGGTCTTCGGAGCATGGGATAATTTTTTAACAAAGTGACAGTGGCTAGCACCAACGTAAATCTGAGATGAAAACGTCTTGGAACCTGACTGGACAATTGCGTAAGGCCTGAAGCTGAAGCTGAAGCACTTGAAAAGTATCACAATCTTGGGGTGATCGCTTAAATCAACTACTCGCCGTGGGTATCTTAACTAAGTTGGCCACGATCGGACTTGAAGAAGAAGGTGTGAAAAGACGCTTGACGTGATCATGAGATCTTTTTATGGCAGTATCTTTTCAATGAAATTTTTTTCGTACAGCCTTTCAGTGCGCATTTTGTTACAATTTTATGCGCATTTGTTAGATGTCAGCGTTCCCGGGTCAATTCTTGGGAAGACGAATATGGTGGAGAGCCTTCTATGGATTGAAGCTGCGTTGACAGTTTAATTATCTTCCTGACACCTGAAGACTAGACATTCAAATCTGTGACGTTTCGATGACAATTGTCGAGTTGAAAGAGTAGAAGGTTGAACGATGAGAGGAGAAAAGGGTTTTGGGAGGTTTTTCTTCCTTGAAAGGTGCTACTTTTTGTGTTGGCCGCTGATAATAGCAGGTCTAGATTTATGCTAGCAGGGTTGCTGTATCGTTCATTTCTTATTCCATTCGAAATAAAATCTGCGAAATGTTTAAATGTAAGAGAGATTCCTCATAGATTGGAAGAAGGGATAGATTGATATCGAAATTACTTGTCGGATATGGGAAGAAGGTATTTATTTGGTCCTGCAAAAACAACTTTCTTTGGAACATGAAGTATTTCACTTTACTGCTCACTGCTTTCACTTAACACCCTATAGCGTCTTTAATATGCACCCTATGAGGTCTATGAACCTTTCTCCCACTTCAGCGCGTCAGCAACCACCTCTCTCATTGTCTCCCATCCCGAATAATTTTCAGTGAAGTTGCCAAGCCCTAACTTAAATCAGAGCTTCGTCTTAGATGGATGGGCTCAACACAGCTTCAATCCATTTTGTTGTGAGGGATCATATTCCGAGCCGGGCTGATGGATGAGTAGGTGAGCACGAGACACGGCGGCGGCGTCTTTTGGAAACAAGTCAAGGATCATCTCCTGAACGTAGACAAAATCCAAAAGAAGATCAAACGAAGATAGTCGAGCTAATAGGTTTACAACTTTTCCTAGCATGTACCTAAGGTAACTTTGCTTGCTTCACCTTGTCACTTAGTGCACGGCGAGTGAAATCATTCACAATTTTCATAATTTCTTCCTTAATGCAGTGGGTCTTGCGTGATCAAAGCGGCCTCGAAACATTTTTTATTTTTGATCATAATTAAACCCAGATCAATTTCATTTTGACAAATTTTTGTGAATTCGCCGAAATGCCAAGCATTGAAACAAGCAAAAAAAG
>QYTT01093988.1:58046-69632 GCA_006980735.1 Dasypogon diadema | reverse complement strand
AAATTGTTTTCCTGTCGTTGCAAAATAAGCTTGGCAACTTTAAAACTCCTCCATTCAAACAAAACAGCCCGCAGTTTGATTGAGTCAAATTAAGTAATTTTTATGTGAAATCTGTAACAGTAAGTGTAATGCGATAATATGTAAAGCAGAAACTATGGAAAAATTGGCACATATGATACTATGAACGATGTAGAATTAGATCAAAAAAATAATTTAATATACCTAATTGAGATGTATCAAAAAATCGCTTTATATTCTCTAAAAATCAAAGCATCTACTATGAATTCGGACATATTTATTTATAACGTAATATTAAAAAAAAAATAGAATTTAAAATTTTATTAGGTTGTCTTTTATTTAATTAACTGCGGGCACTCGATCTGGAAGGGGGCTTAAGAGATTCTGACATTCTTCGGGTGTTATTGAATACCATATTTCTTTCATAGTAGATCGAAATCATTTTCTTTTAGCTCAGTATTACTAACTTTAAAAATTTTGCAATTTCTTGAAATTCCACAAAATGATAGCTAATTAACAGGAAAAGTAAAAAATTTGAAGAAAATGGCGATTATGTTAATGTAGAGGTCCAGAATTTGTAACCGAAGCTTCACAACCTCTTATTACATTGGTGTCCGAACACGTAATTGTTAGGGTAATATAAAAGAGAATAGAATTGAACTTAGATTAGTAAAACTAGTTGACAGTGCAATCATAGCATTTCGAAATTAGACAAGAAAACAAAATCGTGGAACAGGATATTCCATGACTATTCGCATTATATTCGGAACACCGATTAGCATTTTGGATATAACAATCTTAATTACAGTAATATACATTTTTATGGAATGGATAATAAGAGATGTTGAAAATGATGAGTGTCACCTATAGTTGTTGATGCTGTATCCGAACGACTTCAGTTCACAAGGTCGGCAAATATTAGCGGTAATGTAATGGATCTCACAAGAACTGGGGTCCTATTCACGAATTCGATTCGATTACTAATACGATACGAATATCATATTCGATTTGGTATCAATTTCGTATTCATGAATTCGATCGTAAAGAACTTAAAGCATTGCCATAAGAAAGTATGAATTTCACGCAAGCCTAACAACAATTTCATGCCTTGGATACGACAACACAAATGTAAACGTTAAACTTTCACACGAATATCGAATGGTATCTTTACGAGTATCGAATTCATGAATTCCGAAAATCTGATAACGACCAATATTTTAGTCGAATCGAAAAAATTGGTAAACTAGCAATGATGATATTGATTTTCGATGAATTTTGTTTTCAACTTGTGGAGCTGCATGATGTTTTCCATGTCTGCAGATGTGTTATGCGAAATTTGTTTTGCTTGGAAAAAATTTTGCTACTTTTGCTGATTTGTTCATATCACTACTGATTTCGAAGGTTTTATGTTATTTGATTGAGTGATTATCAAGAACTTTTTTGATTTTTTTGTCTGATACACGACCACCTCGCTATCCGCACGTGCCTCTCCTTTTGCACTCGGGGTCACCAATTGTTGCAATTATAACACCAATTGTATCAATTATAATTAAAACATATATTTCCACAAGTTCTCTAAATTCAATATAAATGAAATTACAATTTCAGAATATAAAATTAATACAATTTCAACCGTACAAGACAACTATTGCGAACAGCGGACTTATAGCGAGTGAGTGAGTGATCCGGAAAAAAGAAGAGCAAAAATGATGATCTGCAGTGCGTGTAATGCAAGCTACCAAAGTTCAGTGGATTTTAAGAAAGCTTGTTATGAAATGTTTTGACGGCAAAAATTTAATTCAAAAAAAGGTTTGAAGACACTCATTGAAATTAACGAAGAGTTTGAATTTTGAATTTATTGATCATTACACCTGCTAATCACTAAAAGGTAAAGTTTATTTTGCCGCTTTGGTTTTTATAACGAAGAAACGCTGAAATGACTAAATTACTTACACAATTCATGACAATTTTTTAAACAGATATTGTTGAGTGATCACTAGGAAGTATTTTAAAAACAATGAAAGTGCTTAATTATAATTTAATTGATTATTTCATGCATTTACCTTGGAAGAAAGTTCCGTAGCATAAATGACCCACATAAGTGTCATGTTACGATGATAACTAATAACCTTGATGTGGGAATTATAGGTAAATTTGTGCTAGTTAATTTCGAAGGTAAATGCATGTTGGCTAATAACTCGATTCTAATTAAGTTTTGTTAACTTAATTCTAATTTGAGCTTAAACAACCATAGTGTTCACAATGTTTGTAAAATATTGCAATCAAATATGAATAGTCACAAAACTTTAATCTGAGTCATTTAGAAAGATTTCCCGCGGGTTCTTTCGTTCTGAAAAAGACCAGTGTAAGAAATGTTTGGTGTTTCACAGATTGTCTTCAAATGACAAACGATTAATGAGAAAGAAGCTAAAAAGCATATCGAGCGCAAAGAAGCAGCATTTCAAGCAAGATATGAGGGTAAATAAAACTTTAGCTCTTAATAATTAATCTTATTTGTATATCAATTTCAAGCTTGCATCTGCATTAAATCTACCGAAAGGAAGCATAAATAAAATTTTTATTTGAGATAACTCGCAATTCAACAATTTTTTATTTGGGATCACGTGAATGTACCTGCTTAATGTGGGATGAAAGTTCACGAAATAAAGGACAAATGAAATCGCCTCATTTTTACAAAGGTATACACTAAAATGAAGATCGCCTGTTCATCTAGCATTCTTCTTAGCTTGATGACATTTTGACTCATGCGCAGGGCAGAACAAAAATTTGCTAATTTTATCTATATTCAATTATTTACTAAGAATAATTCCTGATTGAAACATCATTCGAGATTTACCACTCAAAAATTGAGTGCATTTCAATGCATTCAATAAAAAAAAAGAAATCAAAATATGTAGCAGTGTTGCAGGAAGGTTGATTGTGCAAAATGCGGATTGTAATGTGGGGGTGAAGTCCAAATAAAACCCTTTATAACTTTTTATTATTTTATCAACATATTTATCTTTACATTTTTTATTTGAACGTTTTATTTATTTTATTTCGATTATAATTTTAACTAATGGTGAACTTGCCTTCTCTTTGAAAAATCTCAAATCCTGAACAATTACAATCTTGAAACAATTACATAAATTTTCCTGTCAATAAATGTGTTAAATTCAATGTGTATTTGATTTCTCCGTAAAGTTTTTCCAAAGTGTTTATGTAAATTCGGGTATATTGGTTTCTATTTTCATCCAAAATTTCAAAGTGGCCTTAAATTCGATCACTTTCATGAGGCTATAAATTCGATTGGCTTTATTTCTATTTTTCAAATTTAAACCTTATTTCTTTAAAACTCGAATCAAACGATAAACGCATTTAAACCAAAAACAATAAAGTATTAACAGAAAAGTATGTACAACGAAGCCAAATGCTACAAATACATTACGCATATTTTATGGAAATGTTTATCGAGAAAAATCTCTTATAGTGTGGGGCAATATTCGGTACTTAACATATAGTTGTGTAAAAACGTCCGGAAAGGTTTTGTTCCTCATAAATGTTTTTCTTTTTTACTTGCAATAAATATTATAACGACATATTTAAAATATCTAAATAATAAGTTATATTGCTTATCAAATGTGTCCCTTCAGTTTCCCATTATTGTAGACAAAATGACTGTAAAGCCACTTGAAGAAATTAAGGAATCGTGGAAAGCACTCTTCTAAGGAAAATGGTTTTCTCTTACACGGTTAAAAATTTTAGAGTAAATTTTAATCTTTTTTATATTGTATATATGAGTACACCAGGAAAATATTAAAATTTAATAAATTGCATATATTAAAACAACAGGTTTAATGCTACTAGTCTTATATTTAAATATAATATAAGGCTTAATTTTTAAGTAACTCGTAATATTAAATTTCAACTTTTCATATCTTGAATTAGTACACCCTGATTAAAACACACATATATATATAAATATAGTGCATTTTAATTCCAGCGGGACAAAATTTTACCTTTATGAGTATTAAAAGTTAACACCAGGCTCATAAGAATTAATATCGTTTCAAATTTAATGCAAATAATTTTTTTATTGAAATATAATACTCCAATAGTTGCATTTCAATTCTGCTCATATTGCAAGTAAATATTTTTCCTTTATCTGGATGTTGCTACTTTTATCCGGATTTCCTTTTTCTAATTAAAAATAAAATTCAAATAATTTTTTTTTTATTAGAAAAGAAAATAATAGTAAAATATTTTTTTACATTATAATGAATAGAAATTAAAATAACCTACAACAGTCGTTTTTGGTGTTTTATACACGGCAATGATAAAATAGGCAGTTCGTGGTGATGTTTATTTTATTACTTATGAGTTTTATTCATTACTAATAAAATATGGCATCAGTACATAAGTCATGTTATTTACAACATAAGATTCAAAAGGCTTTTTGTGTATGACCGCTGAATATTCTCGGACATTTTTCGACTAAAAACAATTATATATAGAGTCAAATTTGATAAATTTATATCTACTGCAGTAAAAAAATAAATATTTTTATACACAAAAATTCTTTCAATTTTTAGAAATTGAAATTCATTAGAATATTAAAAAACTTACAACGATAATAAAATCCATTTTCTATCTTTTTTTAAGGTGTTGCCTAAGCTCAGGGGACAACCCTATGAGATGCTCACAGCACAGCTTTTAGGCGAAAGGAAATTAGGGAAGGGGAGATTGGGAAATTTTAACCTGACAAATGTTGCACATGAGCCACAATTTTTGGCATGAACTTTTTACTGTGCAACATCCCAGTGGGTTCACAAGTACAATTCTTGTCAGTAGAATTGCCTCAACCAGGGTACCCAGAAAAATCGCCGTGTCCTGTGCGGGATTCGAAACCACGACAACAGGGAAGAAACTCTGCGGACGCGCGCCTTAGCCCACTCGACCACCGGCTCTTAAAATTCGGTTGTATATATTTCGGTTTTCTCTGCTATTTTAAATTCATTTAATATTTGTAAATCGTCTTGAAGTACACTAAAAGTGCAAAATTCTCGCGAGCAATTTTTGCTCAAAATACATTTAAGGATTGAGTTGATCTTATGTGAAATATTGCAGAAGAAATAGATGAGAATGTATTACAATTACAACATATAAAACAGTAATATGGCTTATTAACAAATATTTTTAGAACAACCAGCGAGATTAAATTTATGTTCATGTAGATTTATTTTTTTCTTCAATTTGATATATAAAATTACCGAAAAATTCCAAAAGGTTTTTTAGCGAATAGTCGTATTCAATATTAAATAAATAAAATATTTTAAACAAAAGGTCAAACGCGTTTAAAAAAATACTGTTTGGTGGTGTATAAACCAGTCTCTTGTTCAAAGCAATAAAATATTTCGATACTGCTCGCTGATTTGTCTTAACTGCTATTAAGTATATGAGATTGCCTCTCACTAAGGTCGTATGCTTCTCTAGGTTTGTTAAACTATAATTGCAATATAATTAATTATTTAAGCTTTCAGATGTTGAATAGCGTATGCCTCCTCATAAAGGTTGAGTTTTTGTACAGATGTTGCAAAATTATCTCGCTTTTTCTCCTTTGATTCGGTCCTTGAGAAGTAGGTGGCAAGACTTTTAGAAGTTGCAAAAAGGGTATAATTTCAATATTCCATTTAGTATCGGAAATACACGTATTTAAAGGAATTAATAAAAATAAAAAAAAAACATTCACACGAATTATTTGGATAGCAGTCCGCGGCCATTTTGAGTTACATTAATATTGTAGTTTAGCTAACCTTCAAGTTCTTCCCCTGTAGATTCTTTTAAAATCTCCGATGTTTTTTCAGTGTATCTTTTCCATTCTGCTAGCAAATTGTTTGCTTTTTGTCCATATCTTAATTCAAAGTCGGACAAAATCTGACAAAATAAATATTTTGATTTACTATTGTCTTTGTAACGAATAAAAGAATCACCAATTTTGAGTTGAAGAAGAAAAATGAGAATGTTTTATATATACCCACTGAGTTTTTGAAAATAGTTTTATTCCTCTTTCTTTAATGAGCTATTCTTGGGACCTAGCGGAACAGTTCTGAAAAAATTCTATATCTTCCTCCGAAAGGGTGATCTCCTCTTCCAAAGGGGTATATTCGTTTCCGGTGCTTTCTTCTTTATGTTGGATGTGCCAAATCCTTCTATGCGATTTCTCTTCACATTAATGTTTTTTAATTTATTAACGAGTTAGTTTCCGGATTGTAATACAGATCCTTGTAAATAAATGGTCAAATGCAAATGTATAACATTTTTTAGACTTTTATGCGTAATTTTCATAACACTAACAATTTTAACACTTTCACAAATTTTGCGTCACTTTGAGAAGACGATTTAACTTTAAAAAAAAAAAAAAACTTGGAAGAAGAGACATGATCGCCTTTATTTTAAGCAAGCCGGCTTCTTGAATGCAATAATTCCACACGCCGGCGAACACAAAACCTATTTTTCCAGAAACAAGCACAATGTTATGCAAAGGGATAAATTCTAATCCAACCCATATTAAAATGCAATAATGAAAATATTAAGTGTTAATTCGTGTTAATATACAAAAGTATTAATTCTTTAAAGTATTAAATTTTAATGCGATGGTATTAAACCATTGCATAACTTTTCCACTACAAACAAATTGAACAAATACTAAGTAATAAACAATATTAAACTTTAAAATCCAATACTGACAAATTTAAAAACAATAGTATTAATAGTGAAATTCATTACGATCATATTAGTTTCAATATTGAATACTGCTGTAGTATTATAACGTAATACAAAACATATTTGATTTCATTTCAATATTTTAGGGTTATTAAAAGTAAATGTACCTTGCATTGAATATTGGCTGTAATATTTAGGCTATATTACAATTTACTCCAAGATTTTTAACCGTGTAATAACAGTTTTCCTATAAAGTATTTACAAAAGCGTAAGCGAGGTGTAATTTCTGTCATTACATTCGCTGACAATATTAAACTTCTGTTGGAATAGAAATACTCGTAATTTTGTCACATGATTCCTAAAGCTAATGAATAATAAATTAAAACACAAAAATATAATACACAGTGTGTTCCGATTTCCGGCCACTCCAAATATTGTCTTCCAAATATGGAATTTTTTATGTAAACTATAAATTTTACCAAAAATTTAATTTTCCTCGAAAATTTCTGGATTTTTTTAAGATAGACGAAATTATTTTATTGCTTAATATGCAGGACTTTTTAATCTACAACAATTACTAAAAATGACTCGCTTCTGACTGAATACAGGTAAGAATGTATATAAGAACGAACTTGTTATCTTTTTATAACTTTTATCACTGTCTCTAAAATTAAAGTCCTTTAAAGCATTTTCAGATAATGAAGGTGTGGTAAGTTTTCGGTTTAGCCACTTCAGCTAAAAAAATTCACGTGTATTCAAATCAAAAAATATTTCTAGCGTTCTATTGAAATATTTACAAAGAAGGAGAAAAGTAGTAATTTAATAGATTTGATATTTGTTTTTTACTGACTTTTAATTGTTAACTTTAGAAACGATATTCCATGAGCTATAAAATTAGTAGGTTAGGCCTAAAGATAGCTTAGATAGCTTATTTCAATATTTTCTTTGTTTTTGTGGTTGTACTTAATAATCCTTCATCAATTCACTTCTGGGGCAAAAGTTCGCATAAATGTTTATTCGGACCTTTGTTGTAATAATTTTTCGAAGCTATACTTTCGCCTGGGTGTTCCTTTTTCCATTTCAGGAATTACAAACGCTAAAGCACATAGAAACCCATGTACGGACGCAATGTTAGGAATAGTCAAATGAAGAATTGAACTAGGAGATTCAGTTAGAGAAATAAATAGGAGCATTTAATAAAGAAACTAAGCTTGTTGACTGGGCTTATAAATTCATAAAAGATTTCGGACACAATAGAGTGCAAGTGCAGACATTTTTTGATAATCTTAATTAACTACTTAAGTAGTACCTATAAGTTTTTGCCAAGCCGTATTTTTAATGTTGACTTTCAACAGTTCCTAAGGTAGTAAGCAGCAAAGGCAAGAGGCTCGTTGGGAAAATATCCACCGAATAAGGTAAGATTATGACTGCAGTTTGCGCGATGAATGTTACTGGGACGTGTGTTCCACCAGCTTTCATATTCGTCCGTAAGCGTATGAAGATTGACTTGATGATGAAACCCCGGCTGAATCCTTTGAACTGTGCTTAGACTCAAGATATAAGAATTCAGACTTTTCTATTGCGTGGTTTCGACTCTTTCAAGAGAACATTCAAGTATCTCAAAAATCTCCAGCGTTATTACAATAATTTTAAATCAGCATAGCAGTAAGCGCGTTTAGAATATGTGCAATCTGGCCAATAAACAATCTGATATAAATTGCGAAAATCTTAACACGTCTAAAACTCTAGGTAAATTAACATCATCTGAAAATGTCTCCCCAACCTAGTCCATCACAGATATGCGTTACTGAAATGATATCACCGAGGAATGTACTGGGAGGAAAGATGCCTAAACTCGACGCAAAATGGCAGAGCATCTGAGATTTTATCAAGCTCTGCCTATATAATAAAATTAGAAGAAGTTAGAAAAGAAAAGCAACCAGTTGTTCGGAAGCTAAAACAAATTCAGATATCTGGGGAAATCAATAAAATATCTAAAAACCTGTATTCCTCAGAAGAGTTTTAATGCCCAATGTGCAGTAGATAATACGAGGATCAATCTTGTGGTGTATAAGTATACGCTATACGGCCTTCACCCCAAAAGACAACCAAAAACTATCCAAGTGCCGTTATCTAGGGATTGCCCCACACCGTCTATACAATTTTTGGTTTGTCTCGTGAAGACCTATCACTGGACGCCCATTTGGTCACTTACCCTTACAATTATAATGATAAAATTTAATTAATTATACAAAGAAAGCTCCCGGTTCCGTATTTCAACCACTTTTCTTATATGGAGTTTCATCGAGCTTTTCTTGAAATTTTATAATGGCAACACTGATCCGAATCAGTTCGGAGGTTGTGTTCATTACTTTGGGGTTGCGTTTCTGGGTAACATTGGTGTTAAGTTCGGTGTTTGCCACCGATAACTATGTAATACATGGATTTATTGGAACTTTTTTCATTATTCTGCATGGTAAAATATTTTGCGGGTGTCTTGTTACTGCTTGCTTGCATGAGAGGATTAGGCCTACAGTAGAGACCTCTGAAAAAACGCGCTTTAAAATTTAAGGTGCAAATTGAGGGAACATATAAAAACGTTATGTCACTCATATATTTTCAATTTGTGCAATTGCACAGGGATCTCCTAGTAATGATAAAATTTAATAAAGAAATTAAGTCATTGTTTCTCACCGTAAATTAATCGCCCTTGGAGAAGTCAACACTCTTAGACTAAATAAAAGTACAAAAGGTTTTAAAATTCAATTTCAGTGTGTATAGATTTATATTATTTAGTAACTCATAACTTGGTAATAACACTTTTTAAGCTAAATAATTTTTTGCGAAATAAGTGCTAGTAATGTATTTTACTATTTTACTTTATCAAACAACGCTATTCATTTCAATTGGTGCTGCATGTCAAATAGTGTAGTTTACATCGTTTTAGAGATGTTTAAATTGGTAGGTAAGTAAATAAAATTGCGGGTACCTGACGCTTTGACGTTAAGTAGTTTAAACTGAAATCTAGCCGTACAGATATTTGAATTTATGGAATTTTGTTTTCTCACGGTGCGGTCTGTTTACCTAAGGTGAAGAAAATTGCATTCCTTGCACGGGAAATTCGCAAAAAATAAATATTTGTCTGGGACGGTTTATTTCTGTGCCAACAGGTGCATATTTCCGCTTCATGTTATTGGATTATACTGACAACGCAAAACAAATATGTAGGGAAGAAATGAATTAACGCCTTACAAGATTGATTTCAACCACGATTCTCTTGTAGAATTATTGGGATTAGGAGACCCCTGTGCAAATGCACAACATGTAATATTAGTTTTTGTTAGTTGTTTACGTATACTCAGTTCTTTCAAAATCAGGAAAATGTTCGTCCGCATAAAGTGTTGCTATTTACTCTTAATCTATGGGAATATTTTGAACAGAACAATGGTACACTTCACCAGAAATTTTGTATGAATAAACGGCTCCAGGAATATCCTCCACTTTGAACTCCATGGACGCAAAAGCGTTCGAAGAATTATGCCGACGTATAAACTGGCGAAAATTCCTATTTTCACGGCCATTACCAGTAAAAAAATTTTTAAGTTCCGGTAGAAAATTGCGGGGAGAAACGGGCAGATGCGATAGTTTTCCGTTATGACAACAATTTGATTTTATTTCACACCTGTAGTGCAAAATACCACATCCATCGGCAACAATCCTCACACATTGGGCCAAGGGAACATTTTTGTTGTCACTTCCAATGATACTTCTCATGAGTTTGCCATAAGTCTAGAGCTTGGGCAAGAAAAGTTATATGACACAGTCCGAGACTAAATCTGGCTGCCGTCAATGAACACATTTCCGGGCAGCTTCATACACCTTCGTGGCCTCCTTGAACACAGAAAATTGTCGAAAGTAGCAGGAAAAATCCATACAGCCTCATTAAATAGACCTAAAGTTTTCAAGTTCATCGTTAGATTTGGTATGAATATTGCGAAATGAACAAAATCAATGTATTGCATACTTATCGGCGACAACACCAAGTATGAATGACATTTTTCAGTTATTTCCCACACAAATTTTGATTTAAAATTCAATTGGAATCTATTTGAGTCCATAGCAATTCATTTCCGCATCAGTCCAATTTAACTGAGTTACCCAGGAACGCAACCCCCATATTACCACAGGGGTATAGTTTTCTCTCACGAAAAGCTCCTTTGAACGAAAAAGGACAGAATTGCCAGTATCAAGAAATTGTGGATTGGACTAAAAAAACTTCATATAAAAAAACATTGTCGGTGGGAACATTGAGCTTTCTTTGCATCTAGGATTGTGTTTTGTGAGAGCAATCGGGAGAGACTACCTTATACTCTTTAGAAATTCTACTCGGTAGTAATTACAATCTAATACCAATTGCATTTGTGAGCTTAATATAATAAAACAAAGAAAACGAATAAACTTAATATAAGTACGGTCGAAAACATAATGTTTGCTCGAGAGTTATTAGAGGAAAACCAAGTTTGGGAATCTTTGGGATGAGATATTAAAGTTTGCAAGAATATTTAAGTTTCATGCCGGTTCATTCCAATTAATATAAATAGATACATGTGCAATATTATGTTCTATAATGTTTTTACTACCTGCGAAAGGAAATTTACTCCCAATTTTTCCGCAATTTACTACATGCTTTCTATCTTTGGGTGGCATCACTGGTAGAGATTGTAGCGAAAGAGCTTTCGTTGTATAATTATTATATAGATTCTATTACCAGTGTTTTAATCAAAATTACATTATTTAATAATGTGCGAGAAAGACAAAATTATAACATAGTCAAATTATACATTT
>QYTT01093988.1:0-23910 GCA_006980735.1 Dasypogon diadema | reverse complement strand
TTAGTTCTTTTAAGCTTAATAAGTGCTGCAAAATAGCAATGCGGTAAATATAATAAAATGCTACTTTTAAGCTTCAATTTAGCACGGAAAAGCAAAAAGAAGGCTGGAAGAAAGCTCTTCTAACCAGTTGTTGTAAACAGTAACCAGTTGTTGTAAAACATCCTGAAGCTTACTTACAAAAGGCGTGAGGAAAAGTTCAACATCAAGGGGTTTGCTTTCGCCATAATATATTCCAATGATCATGGGCTCGTTATTTCAGGCATTTCATGTATTTGAGCCAATATGGGCCAAAATTGCTTCTTAGAACTATGATAGATAGGTAGGCCATCAATATTAAAATTTAAATCAAGTTTAATAGGCAAGGTGCGTAGGCCGTGGTGCCAGTACTGACCATTATCACCCATTGAATCAATTTGGATTTCTCTTGGCGTTTCCAATAATGTGCGAGCATTTTTTGGCAGAAGTAATTTATTATCATATTTTTTTAGAATATCTAGAAGTGTATTTACAGCACTTTGTTGTACTTGAAAAGTTAAAGCCCAAGATCTTAGATCAGAAGATAGAACATCTTTCGGATATTCTGCCTTAATTTTGCTCCCACTTGAATACAAATTGCTATCATCATTTATCTCATTAGAAAAACGTCCTGTTTGTGTCGAAGATGATGTACTATCATTTAGTTGGAGAGATGATTGACCGGTTAACAATAAAGGTTTTTCACATATATCTGAAGTTGTTGCAGTAGATTCACAATAAGTTGCGCTCGAAAGAGTTTTAGCAAGATTAAAAATTTATACATTTTTCGGAATGCCTTCATATAAACGCTTGCGCTTTTTATTCACCTCATTGTATAATGAAGACGAATATCTTCGTTTTTATATTTAGAAAGATCGAACCAAGAAACACTTTTCATTTTGTTTTCACTTTCACTTTCACTTTTTGTCACTCGTTTTCCTGTTAAATACTAGGGAAAGAAGAGGTGCTTATTTTTGGTACGAATTTGGTTTTTAGTTTATAATTCGAAGCTAAAATAATGCTACTTTCCTTTAGTACGTTTATATGTTTTAATAGCGCTTTACTGACTACAAAATTTTGCAGCGAGTTTGAACTATTTTTTGGTAATTTTTTAAGCTTCAGTAGTGATTTTATAACACTGAAGATTACGGGAACGCTATGGCAAATTTCAAGCAATTTTCTGTGCTTACATCAACAATTTACGGGAAAATTTGCGTTGTTTTTGCATTTTTTCAAGCAATAAAAAAGCTTTAGATGCGACAATATTATAGAACATTCAGCACAACTAAAAAATTGCACTTTAAAGGTTTCAAATGCACTTTTAAAAATTTTTTTCTAGCTATTTTGAAGGGCTGCGAAAGGTGCTTAAAGATAACTTCGGACATGCTTTTAAAGCGTCTTCAAAGATCGCTTTTAGCATTTATTGCCGCTTGGCATCTTTGTGTTACTTGGGTTGTCACCATAATTTATTTCCAGAATAAAGATCAATAGCCTGACACAAAACAATTAATTATATTAAACCTAAATATTATTTTTATATTAAATATCGGAAAAAAAACTTAAGTTGTTTCATAGTTATTCGTCACAAAAACTTTCCAATTTCTTTCTTTCTATTATTTTATATAAAAATATTAATTGCACTGGAAATACCTACTACACGAATTGTAAAAAGAATACCGCACAATTCTTTTTTCAAAGAATAGCTTTAATTAAACACTTCGGTTAATTGGCTCGCAACCACGTTTAAACATTGCAAAGATCTATTATTACAAAATCTCAATAAACAGAGTTTGTGTCATTAGTAAAAAGCACAAAGCAAACACTTTTAAATTTACTCAAATTATTCTTTATTGGCAGCTGTAAAAGCTTTTTTGGGAAGTTTTCTTTTCCATTAAATGTGAAGTTAGCTTCAGTTTAAAGCACTTCCTGGCAATTTAATACATTTGCCATTATATCATAAATTCACTAAGAGTAAACTTATCCTTTAAATTTGAACTCAGGCAAGTGATGTTTCCATATCAAAATACGTTTTCTGTGTGAACAGTGCTGAACATCTATAAATTTCAATTTATAGATTCCAGCAAACAACCTAGGACTCAATAAACATGCACATAAGTAATTTCTCACCCCACAAAATTCCATGACCTAAAGTAATTATCAGTTCCGATATAGACGAACACGAGGACTGGTAAATGGATACACATATGTATATGAAACACTTAATGCAAGTATGTGACAAAGTTTGTTTAATAAAACTCTTCCAAAGTACTTGTCTGGCTAATTGCAACTCGTATCTCCGTAATTATTAGTTACGGTTCCCTCCAAATTTCTGATGGTCTTTATAATTCTCCCTACTGACGGAATATTTTTGGAAACGACCCCTGCTTTTGTCTAATTAAAATAATTTGTCGCTTATTGATATAAACCATAATTATTATTCGAAGTGGACAGTTGTGGCGTTTTCACATTTCAATTTAATAATTTTCGTTAATTAGACTCTTTATTCCCCACTTTCCGCTTTAAATAGAAATTTAAAGCATACATTTATACACCTGTAACTGTATAAATAAATAACTGAATATATGTATATATAGTGTGAATCAATTTCAGTGGAACCATTCCCATCAAAGAAAACAGAACTTCTTTAGTATTTTATAGGGGAAGGGGGATTCAACACTCATCATTTGAGTGTAAATGAGGATTTTGTTATTCTGGACAACTCTTAAACTGAGCACCCTCTAAATTTTTTATTGTATATTCTGTGAAATGGGTGCCAGTATTAGGTAATGTCAAGCTCTCAAGGACTTTTACATATATGAGTCGTTTATATTGAAAGTGGCCCATGTCCGCTTTCATAATCATAAGAAAAATACATTTTGGAGGACTTCAATCATTCTTACGGTTTTTACTAAAATTGAGAAATGTAACTTAGGCCACTTTCAAAATAAACATACAAGCCGTTCTTCTTTTTTCAGGGATTTTAGGACATCAAAATCCAAAAATTAATAAAATCTTTTGCTAATTTTTTTTAAATTTTCAGATAAAGTCATGGTATAATGTAAAATAACTTACTAATTTAAGAATCCCCAAACAATTATCTTTTATTTAGTGTCACAAGTATAACCAACAATTTTTAACATTCAACAAGAAAAGAAGCTATAATTGGTTGGTTGGTTGGTTGGATGTAGGGAAAACAGAAAATAATCAATAGACCAATTTTTTTCTATATCAGTGCCTCAATGATAAATATTCATATCTACTATTTATTAAAGATAGAATCGACGACGACAATTTTTGAGGAATGAGTGTACGTGAGATGGGAAGAAACATTTTTAAATATGAAGCAAATTATTAACGAACTTTCCATAAATGATTTATAACTAATTTTGAGTTTGAGGCTCTGAGACAATGTAGGTCAGACCGTTGTTTTATAAGGCTGGTCGCACATTACGGACTTTTGGTCCTGAACTTGTTACGCACTTTGCGGAATGCGCGAGACCTTTGCCGGCTAGCGCTGGAGGTGGGCGTTGCCCGGAGACCACGAATTCAAGACAAAAGATCAGGTAAACACCATTCCTTGGGGGAACTTCAGCAATTTATTACACTCTACTATTAATATGCACATGAAAAAGAAAAAAATGCTATTTTGGTATCGCGGCGGATTGGGTAGCACTCAGGCGAAAAAAAAATTCAACACACCAAGAAACAATCCCTTTTGAAAAAACAAATTTTAAAAAAGAAGGTACTTATCCCTTATTACTCCCTTCCTTCTTGGTCTGGAGATAATCCTCGCTTCCTCTTTTCCCCGGTCCAGACTCCCTCCGATGGCCCGCTCATCCCCTTGCTCCTATGTTATCCTTCCGTGCAGCAACTTTCTTCCTTGATCTGCCTCGTTGTTTTTTGCGTTGGATATCTTTTTTTCAGCCCTGGCTTCCTCCACACGTATTGCAGCAGCTTACTTCTCTCTTTTGGATATCCCGGAACTTTTTAGAACTTGTCGCCGACACACTGCGTACTGCGTACTGGCACACACACTTCTTCTTCACAGAGAGCTCGCTTCACCTACCAAGGCCCTTTTATATGGTTGGTGCCAGTATTCTAACTTCCGGCCCCTATTCCGGGAATTTTCTCGAGTCGATAAAAATCGGTTGAGTTTGAATTTGAATTTTTGAATTTTATTTTATTCCGACTTTAAATGTCTTAGTTATGGCTAATTTTCTTTCTTTGGCATATTTTTCCTGGGAGAATCCTCTTTGTATACATTTAGGTTTTTTTTTTTGAAAATTGACTCTTGCACTTAATTCTCTGAATGATCTTTTCATTTTGTGGTCCGGGGACGGATCCTGTTTCTCGCGGCGGCTTCGGGTTACGAGCAACTCTGCTGGGGAAATGACTCCGCAGAGAAGTTGAAGTTCTGCGTACTAAACTATTTTCTCCTTACGTGGTTGGGTGACCAAAACTTGTTTTGCGGGGGAAAGTGAGACTGGACCAGGTAAGTAAATTATACCATACAGAGAGGAATTCACACTTCCGGTACCGAGTCCGCCTTACATGTTTCTCAAGGTAAGTATTTAAATCTTATATTTATACTTTATAATTACCATCTAGTCCTTGACTATGCCCTATATTCCATATCCTATATGTCCTACATCCCATACTTAACAACCCTACTACATCAAATTTCAAACCTATCGACAAATCTATGCCACATTCCACAATCATATTCATCCTAAATTATAACCAATTTAACTAGCCCTATCTATGCTAACCCTAACGTTGTTCTAAATCCATTTAAATCCATTTTCAGAATTTCCTAGGTGATTTCAAATTCCAAACCTATCAACTAATCTATGCCACTTTCCACAAGGATTCGGATAAGTTATCCTCCTCTTCCTTAGCGTGGGTGGCTCGCTGCAGGACAATTCTTTTGTCTTTCATTGTGTAAATTGCGGGACAGACGGGTGAAAGTGGGCGTAGGCTGGAAAACCGAGATGAGCGGGACTCCATGAGTTAGTTGGAATGGTAAACACCGCAACCAGATAGGTTTCGACTCAATATCTGCAAGCAGCGAGAGAGATTTCTCTACAGAGTCAGCTTAACGAGGTAAGGAATACGGTGGGCGACACACACAGGTAACCCGCCTCCGAAACTTTGGACAATTCACATGCTTTTCTTTTTTTTCTTTGGATTTCCCCTTGCCGGCAACCACATGGCCACTTTTGTTTTATAACAAACTGTATGGGCAAAATCTGTCGATTAAATCTGGGACGAAGAATTTCTAGCTAGTCTTGAAACTTTACCCGAATCGTTCAAGTCTGGGTCGAAACCACTGAAGTGTGTAGGAGCTTCGCGAATCGTTCTTTCAGTTTTTTTGTCATTTTTTGTTGCTACCAACAAAAAGGTCAGATTCGTCTTATTTATCCCGAAAAATTCAAAACAGAGCCAAACAAATTTTTATACGATCCTCCAGTTGCCTACATACTTTACTGAAAAATATGTTGAAAATTTCGTCAGACATTATAGCGTAACTTTAAAATCTTTAAGATTAATTCCTTTCCAGTGCCTTATAACCGGCATATGTTCATAATTATCCCATTATTCAAACCACATTTTCGTCCAACACTCTCTTTTTGTTTTTAACACGTTCACGCCGGCGTGTACCACCAGTGGTACACAGGAGAACTTTGAGAGAAAATTACACGAAAAACTACATACAACATGAGAAAGCTCTCTTACTAACAAAGTACCGGCGTGAACGTGTTAAATATCTATTTTTACTTAAAATAAGATGAGCGAACAGAACCATTTTTCCAATAAGTAGTTTAAAAAGTGATTAACAAGAAAAGATTCAAGGATTGTTTTAACCTTAAAATTATCCCTGTGAATCACTTTGGCTCCTAAGCGAATCACATACCCGAATAGAAAATTTTTCATTTTTCTAAAGCTCGCTACACACTATCGTCGTATTCCTCCGCTTTCGTCGAACAGCGTTTTCCGAACGATGAACAACGTACATCTCTGTTTCATCTCTGTTTAATTTATTCTTATTGTTTTCTATGCTGGAAAATTTTGATTTACAGGAACTTTTACCTCATTGACATCGCATGAACGTGCCACCACAAATAATTTCCTTAGCAGGACAACCGCTTCATAAGGCTACCATATGAAATGTCCTGCTATATTAAATAAAAAGTCGATATCTTCTTTTAAAACGAAAACGCTTCGAGATACATGAATAGAATTCGCCACAGAGATACTTCGGTAAAATTAAGATATTCTCGTAGGGAATATGCGAAATCGGGCAACTACTTCAGAGGGTTGCCGTATGAAACTTTTAAAATATTATTAATTAAATGAAAATTTTCCTTTCGAAATGATATATCGTACGTAATCTCTGTGTTCCAGAAAATTATTTTGCATAGAAATATTTACAATCTATATGTCTTTTTCAAAAAATGTCGATATAATACACACGCTACAGACAATGTAAAAGGACGGTGGAATATCCCGAAAGGTAAAAATTTCGGGAAAAAATTTTCGGTTAAAAATTTCAACACAGAAATAGGAGCACTTGGTGAACTTGAGCTTGACCCAGGGTAAAATATAGAGGTCACTTGGAGGTAAACTTAATGTTATACTCTATTTTTGATACCGGAAGTTCTGAGAGGGTAGAACTAGAGCTACTCAAATGTATGATTCGGGTACTATAAATCTAAATAAACGTTTGTAATGCCCAAAGAATCTAAGAATGAAAAATCGTTGAATACCCATGGTTCTGTCTGTATACATAATAACCGGAAAGCCCTTTTGAAGTTTACTTCGTTAAATTGAAGGCTTTAATGCAAGAACGAGGAAGCCCCATTTACCTTATACCCTAGACAGACTCTATCCATAGTGACTCCATTTCTTCAACTTTCAAAAAATTTGTCAAAAAGCAAATATTCCTCTATATTATTTGTCAAAGTATTAATTTTAACAGCTTTTCGTGCAATTTTGAAGGCTTGCTGATATTTTTCAAATGAATTTATTTCAAATGGAGTCATTATGGAGACAGTCTATCTAGGGTATTATATTAAACAATTATTTTATCAAATTTTGCCTCGCTCTTGCAGCAAGGTCAATTTACAAATCAATTGCAATTGATTTACAAATTGAAGGTATTTAACCCATAAAAATATTCACGATACACAGAAATAAACTATATTGCCACCAGTGGGAGGAAAACGCTTATTCCAAAAATGCTTTGAGTTAGAGATATGAAATTTGGTGCGCAGATATCTCATTAAATTCGAAAGATCAGGTTCCAAAATGGCCTAATTTTGATAACTTTTTCATAGGGCTGCCATATGAAACCAGCACCTAATGAAATAAAAAATCGGTTACAATATGGACGTGTTTATTCAAAAGTGTTTCCATAATATACAGAGTACACAGAAAGTAAAGGGTCGGTGAAATATCTTGAAAGCTTGAGATTTTGGGATAAAATGTTTTGGAGAAAAAGTGGAGGCTTTTGTGTTGGAGTACATGACAAACCTTAGATTTGATACCGGAAATAGAGGGAGCGTAAAATATTACGTTTGATTATAGGATTAACGTATGGACAGGGCCGTTTTAACCATATTGGGCGCCGGGGTGAGAAAATCAGGCTGCGCCCCCCTTGCCAAAAAAAAAAAATAAAACTTAATTTTTGTGTTCCATTTTGTAATTAATATTGTACTTACTCCACAATAAAATTAGGTTCATTTTCAAACTTTTTAATGATATCGTCTGTTTTGAAAACTACTTTCGATTCGATACTTATTATGGCCAAATTTGTCAATCTATCTTGGGTCACAGGAAGTGTTAAATATACAGTCATTTTCACAAGAGCGTGTACGCGATAAATGAAACACAAAGAAGTTTTTGTGTTCACTTATTGGATTAATTGAAAGAGTCTGCAAAATATGTTTTCGCAATAACATTTAACACGGTATCCAATCGCCGTTATTATTAATAATTAAGTGACATGTTCGTTTACAACTTTCAACCAGCCTTTGGGCATGCTCCACAGGTAAATTTCTCCATATTCTCTGTAGATGCAGTTTGAAGCTTATAAATGCTTTTATTTCTTTTTTTCTTATCTTCTGCTTCATTAAAGCCCACCCGTTTTCTATGGGATTCGCATCTGGTGATTGGGAAGGCCAGTCTATGGTACAGATACCATTTTGTGTTTTCCAATTCGTACAAAGCGTACTTCTACGTTTCGGGTCGTTGTCCTCCTGAAGAATCCAGTTAGTGTTGTTTCGTCTGTACAGCATTTCTACAGACTCATTTTTATACAATTCAACCATTTTCGTTGCATTCAGATTTTCTGTAAATATAATCAATTTCCTAAAGCCTTTCGCTGAGAAGCATCGATAAACATGAACTTTTAATGGGTGCTTTACACTCCTTTGAAGAACTACTTCCCCCGTTTTCGACCAGGCACGTCTAGTGTTTTCCTTCACCAAAAATTGGGCTCGTCAGTGGAGATAACATTCTGCCAATCATTATCAACATTTTTCTTAGCCCATTCTAAACGTTTCTTGCACTGTTTCAGCGAACGACTTTGATGTTTTGGTGTACTTTGCTGCAGCTGCCATCGATATTTTTGACCCTTTAAGATGCATAACTAAAAATACTACTTAAAAGCGTTTCTTATAAAACTCACTTATTTTATTTTTTAACCTCACTCTCTGAAATTCTAAACACAACTGAGGAAACTAGACTAGTGCGCATTAGCGCGGAGGGTAGATTACAATTTGCAATGAGTCATAATTATTGTGAAGTTGGGTAAATTTTTATGGCGTACACGCTGTCGTGAAAATAACTGTATACTTAAAGATGTTGAAACATTAGGAAACATGGATATTAAACTATTGGAATAAATATAATTTAGTACGTCGATTGGAGTTGTGAACTTATAAACAATAAAGGCAGCGATCCTAACTCATTAAATAGATCTTCCCCGTCAATATTCGATCTATTTTCAGGTGTTAGCTTTTCTTCTAAGTTGAGTAAAGAAACAGTGACCATTCTTCTCTTTCAGATATATGTAAGATTTGTATTAAAGTTATTAGTATCTCTCCTCGAATTGTTTCGACATTTGTTTTTTTACTTTCACGTATACAGTCATCTTATTCTTGCGTGGTAGTCTCTTTCATTTGGAATTTCTGGCAAAGTCGGGATTCTTGTTATTAATGTTCGATGATCTGAATTGGCTTGCATATCGCAAGGTGAATGTGTCGAAAGATGCATGAGGTGTATTTTGTAAATAATATTGGTGCCTATATTTTTATAGGTATAATGAATGTTTGTTAAGTAATTTTCAAAACTGATTACACATGGTATGTGTAGGTATAAGAACATCGGTGCGCCCCCTAAGACCCTGCGTCCGGGTGCCATGCACCCCGTGCACTCCCGGGTAAAGACGACCCTGATGTTGAATTTCTACTAATGAGTGTGTGTCTGTTTTTTTAATTAAAATTTGGAAAATACATGTCCCGAATAATTTCTATATTGCTAATAGTTTTAAAATAGTTTTAATAGCACTGTCATTTTCCATTTGTATAAGTTTTTTAAAGAATATATGCTTATTTATATTACAACAATATGCACTTACCAATCCGCTAAGAGTCCTGTGGGATGTAAATTCATTTTGCTGTTCATCCGTCGAGAATGCCTGAAATATAAAGAAAAAGCTTTTACCAAGTCTGCTTTGTGACTTCCAGTAAACTTCTGCTTATATAAGAACCGTTATTTAAAATGAATTAGATAAGAAGCTTTTAAGGATAACACTACCTTATCGTCGTGTATCCTTGCGACACTCAGTGACAGTGAAAGCATTTCTTTAATGTGCACAACGCCCTCTTGCAGTTAAGGGAAAACATTTTCGGTTTTTAAACGAACTTTCAAATGGTTTGTGTCAAAGATCCTCCGATTCTTACTCTTGTGTGTACCATTAGGTGTGCTCTTTTAGCCAACGGAGTTATGAAAGCTCAAAAGAACGGTTGGAATCCATGGAGCATAGAATTAGTTCTTCTTCTTCTGTTTTTTTTTCTTTAAGCAAACCCGAGAGAAGTAAACGCCGTTATTAATTTGAAATTTATCTTTATGTCAGTTTTGCCCACATTTGTGTTTATTTTAACTGCTATGATGTGCACAATCGACTTTTAAACACAAAAGTTTTCAATCTATTTTCGCGTAGAAAACGTAAATAAAACGGTGAGCTTTTTAACTCGGTTAAATAATAAAGTGGAAACGAACGCCAAATTTTCATAAATTATAAAATTTTGAAGGGAAATACTTTAAGTTTTCAGCGGAAGTAGATGAAAAATTTATTGAGGAGGTTACAAAACACCCAATAACTTTAAACCATGAAAATGAAGATTTTAAAAGCCCCCAAAAGAAGGCAAATACGTGGGAGGCAATATTAAAGGTAATGGGAAAAAGCGGTAAGTTAAATGGTATATTTTATTTACGATACGAAATATGTAATTAATGAAATTATACACACTTCTAATAGGATGGTTACTATAACCTTATTCATTATACCTGCTTAAAAGTTCTACACTTCAATTCAATATCCTTCTGATTAATGTAAACGTCGACTACCGAACGCTTCAACCAGACCACTTGGACGAGCTGCCCGCGTATGGACGCGGCAGTCGGACGCTCCAACGAGACCGCATCAAAGTCGCGTCCCTGATCGTTATGGACAACACCAACTGAGGATTATGGATAACACCAACGGCCCAAAGCCGAGAAAGCAACGTCTACTCACGGACACGACGCAATCTATATTTCTATACGCGATCGAGATATGGGGCGAACAAATGAAATCGGAGGTGTACACGGGGCGTCCATACACTAACAGTCCTCACCATCGTTTGTGGACCCAGCAACACAGTAGGTCTCACGTAGTTCCTTAGTGGACACACTGGACACGGGTACTGTCTAATAAGATTGATAGAGTCGGTTCACCGCAGT
The DNA here is from genome assembly GCA_006980735.1 of Dasypogon diadema. Classification (NCBI taxonomy): domain Eukaryota; kingdom Metazoa; phylum Arthropoda; class Insecta; order Diptera; family Asilidae; genus Dasypogon; species Dasypogon diadema. Next base: position 12,888 of record QYTT01093988.1, on the reverse strand, counting down.
CGATTCACAGCATTATAGAGATAGTAGAGACAATGCCGAGCATGCAAAATTTGTCTGGAACCGATGAACGGACAAGAGAGCAACTGTGGATTTGGAGCTGGACCGTTTAACACTAGATAGCATAGTAGGGCCTTTGTGTGAAAAGCGATAGCCAAGCCACTGGCAGCTAGTGGCAAGATTCGTTGAGAACACTCTTTGCGAAAATAACCGACAGACCATGAGAAGCGCTACAGCCAGGGGATAGCTGAATTAGGGGGCCTACTCCGAAACAAATGGAAAACGATCAGAGCTGCTAGATTTATCTGGCTTTATAGATTTCCAATCAGCCTTCAGACTTCCTCATTATACCATCTAAACCCGTAAAACCAAGATTGCATAGAAATTTTCAAAATTTCTAATAATATAAAAGTAATATCATTGATAATGATAATGAGAGATCTATTAAAAATAAAACTTGTCTGGGATTGTCAATTTTACCCGAAAATGATGTATCCTAAAAAAATAATCAAGTGTAACGTAAGAAATGTGGGAGAGATTATGTGAATTGTTTTTGTTATTATTCCTTCTTAGTTGGGAATTGTAAATCTTGTTTTTGTTTCCTTTTGAAAACAAAGTTATTTTTGTTAGTAACCTGGCATTAAGAGGAATCAGTATTACTGACACTGTCACTGACCCTGACTCTGACTCTTGTAAACTCCTTTTGGCAAGCCTTTTTCGCTGGCAGGCCAGTATTGAGTGGATGCAATCAAGTGGGGGATTGTTTTGGATAAATCGTGACAGCGCCGCCAGTCAGTAGAAAAGTTTCCTTTAATCTTTAGGCAAATGCGGACCTTTTAATCAGCTTCTTCAATTTGCAGTTGGTTCAAACATATACACTACTCTTATATGTGTCAGTGGCCCGTGGATAACGGTATAATAGATGATAATTCATGAGATCCGTTTTCCAATCTCATCGGTGTTTGTTATTGGTCTATGTTGACAACAGACTTTCCAATAATTGTGTGGTTCGAAATGCATGTTGAATTCTGCATTTAGAAAACCAATAAGTTTCCTCATCTGCGGTCATGACCTTTAGTAAGTCAGTAAAACTAGCAATTATTTAATATTACTTTAAATTACATATCCAATTCTTCTAATGAAAATTAAAATATGTTATTTTAATGGGATTTTACATGTTCATCTTTTGGTGACTCGCCATTCACTTTATCCGACGAAACAGTTAGGAAACACATCCCGGTTGAATACCTTTATATTTAAATTTGTTGTTTACTGTTATTACTGAAAATTAAAATCATAATAAAGTAGAGATTTCAGCTTAAGGGGGTATCGCACCTTTGAGCCCTGATTTTTTCACATCATTTATGAACTTTTGTGCGTAAAAAAATTAAAGCTACGAAAATTCAAGTTCAGGGTTGTATTAAATAAAATTTTTACTGTATTAGACAACATTTTTTGTTCAAAACTATATCTCTTACACAAAGCGCAATCTTTAACAAGAAAGAAATCAAAACCTTAATCTGCAATAAATTTCGTAGATAATTACGTGAAAATGGCGGCAGTTTGAAAAAGTTTTCAATTTTTTCATCAACAATCGAAGTATAAAAGTGTTTTTCGAAATAATAAAAAAAACAACGACATGGGAAAAATTCCACATACTTGCCTAGAATTGGTGCTGAACTATAATTTACTGGACCTTCTAAACTCTGTTCCCCATCCCTATTTCCTTTTTCGCCAAGACATCAGAGGATATTCATTGAGCTTTGGCTTCACCGTGGAAAAAAAGGATTGAAATCAGTTGGAGTAAAATTACAGAAATTACAATGTTCGCCAACTTGAAAAACGTCGTTTGGAGAAAATCAGAGATTAGGAAATTTTTACCTTACAAGTGTTGCTAGTAAATGGCAACTTTTGGCGCGAAATTTTTACTGTGCAACATTCCAATGGTTTCGGAAGTACAATTCTCGTCAGCAGAACTACCTCAATCAGTGGTATGTATATAAATTACCACGCCATTTGGAGGAATTGAACCCACTCCCACAGAATAGAGAGTTTGCTCAGCTACCAGCAATCTAGCAGAACAGAAAAGTTGTCGTTTTAAAACAGAGAAATCAATGCTAAGTAAAAATACTACAAGCTTAATAAGGCAACCCTGTAGAGTTTGCCCACTTGAGAAGTTTATTTTGCAAATTTAACGAAATTCAAAGGGGTTGCATAGATATTAATCGAGTTTTTATTCTCCATTAATGAATATGTAGTTTATTTATCTCTATCATAGATACTTTTTGGCATATTTGCAGAATATACAAATAAAAAGGAATGGAACGTGGAATATCTCAAAACCGCCTCCTATTTCGTTTAGGAAAGACCACAGTTGCCTAAAGCAGTTAGTAAAAATTACAGATGATATTCGACAAGAAATTATCTGAGAACCTTATATTGCTCACTCTTCTTGAATATTCCAAGGCTTCTGATAAAATTGATCACTCCGTTTTAATCAATAAGTTCGACTCGCATTTAATTTCTCATTTTCCGCGTCTAACCTTAATGGATCCTATCTTATGGGTCGACAGCAGCAAGTATGCGTTTATTTAAAAGTATGTGACTCTATGAAGGTGTACAGTGGTGTTCATCAAGGGTCAGTCTTTGGTCCTTTATTATTTTCATTATTTATTAATGACCTGTTCGTTGTAATTAAGTATGTAATTTCCATATGTATGCTGATGACATTAAGTTGTACATAATCTAAATCTCCTGACCTGATCGCGGAAACTGTAAGGCTTATAAAAGCTGATTTATCGAACGTATGGAGTTGAGCTATTGAAAATAAAACACAATTGAAAGAAAGTACTGAAATTTAGTTTCAAATCTTTGCTATTTTCCTTTCATTGATCCCAAATAAAGATGTAAAATTTAACACATCTCGGGTTTTTCCTTATCCTGTCTCTTTATGTCTGTCCAGCCTTGTATTTTCGCTGACCATAACTAGTTCGTGGCATATATTGGCAAATGAATTTGAATGGATTGATCTGTCTAAACAAATTCTCTAAAAATACCTAAGTTATAAATCTGTCCAGCTCGGGTGCTATGATTTTATGAGGGATGCATATTTACATGGTCTAGACCTCTACGAACTGGAAATTTCCTAGAAAATCCTTTGTGCACCTGAATGAATCAAACTTTGCATAGCGAACTAATTTGGAGGAAACAAAGATTTCGTATATTCATTAGTTGGTGACCATTCAGCGTGTAAAGTAGAGTGAGCAAAGGATTTCGAGTTCAAGTGGTTCAAGTAATTTTAAATATATTTTGGGATGAGTAAATCTCACTAAGTTTGGAGTGTGTGCGATGTGTCCTTTTTATATTTGAAGTCCAGTAGATTGTGGAGTATGGTATGGTTTTCTCCTACTCCGTTACGTGACGGATATGATGGTGTTCTCCTGGTAATAGTAATTTACAAAGTGCTTGTTGACGGTTTTCTCCTTGCACAATTGTAGAGATGGGTTCTCATCTCACGTTTCTACATATTCGCGTCATTCGAATTCGTGATTACTTTAATGTTTGGTTTTCACTGAAAGTAGTGCTCTCCAATATTCAGTTAATGAAAGGTTTATCAACGTCACTACTAGTAGCACTTCGCACATAAACTTACTTTGTTTTTTTTCTATTTTTCCAGGGTAAAGAAAATGAATCCAGTTACGTCTCCCTTCACAGCCTCCACCATCGATCGATTAATAACTAATAATGAATTAATTGTAATTATTTCCGATTTTAACCTTACAAAATATACTATAATATCTAAAGGTACACTCTCACACTTAATTCTACTATAATAACTTTTTTATTAATTTCGGAGGAAATGTATGAATAGTACTGCCCGTTGGTGGAATTTAGAGGCACTGATGGGTTCTATGAGCGTAAGAAAACAATATGCGAAAATTCCCACTAATAGCTGTAGCTGGTAAACGAAATTCATCAAGGTGGGTGGGATAGAAATTCAGATCAAAGACTGTGCTGTACCTAAAGCTCAATTTAAAAGGCTTAAGTTTGACAATAAAACAGGAAAATCTCGGCTCTCTTTTTTCTTCTTGATTCAAATATTTCTTTTATTTCAGGTAAAATAATTAAACCGTAACAATGTACTCATATTACGTTGGACTTAACCACTGAATCCAGGTTTCGTCTCCAGACACAATTTTGTCAAAAACTGACTCACACTTTAAGCGGAATACGTTTGCCCTTTAATAAAAGTGCTTCAGAAAATTCGTGCCGTGCTCATTTTTTTCAATTTAGATATCTTTCGTAAACTCCGTATTACGCAATAAATTAAATCGAGCAAAACGGCAAAATCTTAAACCATTTTCCTTGAATTTTATTCTACCATAGTTTCAGATAAGCTTTTTTCAAACCCACACAGGCCTTCCTGAACGAGGTTCATCTTCAAGGCTGTAACTTTCTCTTTTCAAACCAACTTTGAGCGTGGCTTAAATTAAGCATATTTTTCAGTATTTATGAAAAATATTGCGAACCACTGTTGCTGCCTTTCATTCCCTATGAAATTCACACAGTAATCAATGGTAAAAAGTGATTTTTTAACCACACAGTAACTTTTATGTTGCAAGTACTATGACCGGGATATCGTCAGGGTAAGCTGTTAGTACATGAATCTTTTCTCTTATGTTATATTTAGTTCTTACCTACTCGATCTAAGAAGTTTTATTGCTTTATAATCTAGTTCTGAAAGAAGACCATAACACTTATGGGATGACCTGATATTTACCCCATAAGGAAAAAGAGAAATATTATTCACAAACCTGTTTCTTATGTTATTGAATAAATTATTAATTTTAGTTGCGGGAACTTGGCAAAAATTCACCATACGAACTTGAATAATTGCTTCTTGGGCAACTTGATATATTTTTATTACTCTTCACCTCTTCTTTAAAGGGGTATATGAAAAATATCATATAATTTTAAGGTTTATCTCTCACGGGTCATTGCTTGTAAAAATACCCAAAATCCAACAGCAGCTTGATGTGAGCTAAAATTAAGAGGACCGTGAAATTTTACCTCCAGGCGACCTTTCATGGTTATTTGTGCAGTTTAAAAAGACAATGCAAGTAATATTCAACCCTTTTGCTTTCCACCTTTACAGGTAGGTAAGGCATCCCTTTGGGAAGAGATCACCTCAACCACATATTATTCGCATACTTTCTCAGGGGGATGCATTTTCATAAATTTTCTCGCAGGCGTCTATCTTCGAAGCAATAATTGTGCAAAACTTCTTCTTAGGGTGACTAATCGGAAAGGGTTAGAAAATATGCATTCGTGCGCTTTTGAAGTACCGTTACCAGTGATGCCACACCAGAGGGAAAGAAATAAAGTTGGTAAAATTTATTGGGGATGTCAACCCATCCGGAAAGTTATGAATAATAAAAATTCGCGAGTATGAAGGGAAGCCACATCACATGGGTAAAACATAAATTTGAGTCTATTCGGGTTGTTAGTTGGTACGGTTATAGTAAGTTGAATAGCATAGAGTTTTTTTACACAACTAAAGTAACTTTTGATTTGGTTTTTAAGATATTACAACAATATCTCTTCAAGACTTGATAATTATGCATTTTTATTATATATTCCAGATGTAGGGTATTAAAAGTTTAAGCAAACGTTTCTAACTTCTAAAAATATTCATGATACAAAGAAATACATTATATTATGCAGGCATTAATGGAAAACGTAATTAATGGGAAAGACTCGAGCTCGAGAACACTTTGAGTTGCAGACTTGAAAAAATTAATAAATAGCTACCTTATTAAAATTCAAAGATTAATTTCAACAATGGACCAAATCGGACAACTTCTTTATAGGGCTGCCATATATAACCTCCAGTTATATCAAATAAAATGTCGCTTTTGTTTCCAAAATAAAAGCGCTTTGAAGTAGATGGATTACGTGTCGTACACAAACACTTAATTCAAATTAAAATACCATGGGAGAAAATAAATCAAATCGGCCAACTTTTCCAAAAAGTTATCTTATGAATCGAATTACTTGTTTCTGATCAAAGGCAAAATTATTTGTTATACGCAATCTTTAAATATATCTTGAATACCTGTTTGATATTTTTTGTTTACAAAAGTTTGTATATGATATATAATATAATATAGTATAATATGTATATTCAAGTATGGTTTTATAAATTTTAGCAAGCTTTTATAACTACCAAAAATATCTATCATACAAACAAATAAACTATATATTCTTTAATGGGAAATCAAAAAACTACTTGTGCATCTGTTTGTTTGCATGTCCACACGATTTGAAATTTACTTCATTAAAATTATAACATTAGTTTCGAAAATGGGCAATTTTTTATAGTGTTGCCTTATTAAACCTAAGGTGTTTTCAATGTAATATTGGTTTCTCTATTCTAAGCCTAAAACCTTCAATACAAAAATATTCCAAATATCATTTCATTTATTTGTATTTGTTATATTTATATAGGTAAAATTGAATTATAAAATTTTTTATCATATGAAAATTATTCAATACGGTCTTAATGTAAAAGTACAAGCCACTACCTTTCTTGATTTACCATTTTACTCTACTAATTTCAGGAGTTCCCAACGATGACGAAAATTTAGGACATTAATAAAAAAGCAAGACCAGTTTTTCATTGATAATTTCAGCACAAAATAAATATAAAACTAAACGCAACTTCTAACAAAAACAACAAAGACAATATTATAATATCTTTAAAAACATAAATGTTGAAAGAGCAAGCCAACGGAATATTTATATAAAAAAACCGAACAAGTGCGAGTTGAACTCGCGTGGAAAGGGTTCCGTACGATGAATATGTTATCTACCTTGTTTTTTTTTTTTAAACCTGACCCAAATACGTGTGCTCGCCTGGCAGGCGGCGTCCTTCACCTTGAGTAGGTACTTAGAGCGCTATTTTCTTGAATAACTTTAAAACTATATATTTTAAAATTATAAAAAAATATATTTGAGACAATAGAAAAAAATATATTTCATTTGATATGTCACACGGTACAGTTTGCAAAACTTTTTTTAATTTTTTAATTTGGCCCCCAAAAGTGACCCCCATATTTAAAATTCATTTATTTACGTTACAAATCCGTGTTTGGGTTGCAGAAATTCAGATGTGTAGATACCAAATTTCAACTTAATCGGTCCAGTAGATTCGGAGTAAATGGAATGTGACAGACGGACAGACAGACAGACGAGTGATCCTATAAGGGTTCGTTTTTCATTTGAACGTACGAAACCCTAAAAACTATAATAGTAAGGACTAAAAATGAATCATCAATTCCTGTAAGACTATCAGAAAACAATACTTAGGGCCGTATGCATCAAGAAATATTAGATTTTCTTGGTCTTAACGACATTCATCAACCAATCTTGAAGATTAAACTTAAAGTTTAAGATAGCTTTCTGGTGATATTTGACTTTAAGTTCGAATTTTATATCTGTCAAACAAATGCATGAATGTAAAACATTTTAATCGAGTAGTTAAGGTATTTTATTCGTGTGGAAGTTTTGTATTGCCTCAAAATACTTAAAATACTGTGAGTATATCGGAATAAAATTTGTGTTTAAATTTTAACTCATCTCCGTCATCAACTAAGCAACTGATTTCGACATTTCGAAAGACTTCGAAAACTTATTAGGGTGCGTTGATGAACAAAAATATAAGCAGTTAAGTTCAGATGATGAATAAGGTAGTTTTGTTTAAATTTCTGGGTGACTTTAATTCAGATTTTGTCTAATATCGATATTAGTTTAGTTGATGCATACGGGCTTTAGTTATTTATAGAGAACTTAATACATAAGAAGTTTTGTTAGTTAATAGTAAAATGGCGTGCTCATCTTCTAAAACGAAAATTAAAAAGAAATGCTGCCCTATATTTAATTACATTTAAAATCGTATTTCTTTTCCGATTTTGCTGCTACAGAAGCTTTTTGTTATTTTTTATGAAAATATAAAACTCTGCAGCTCTGCGGGAAGTGTACTTTTATGTGAAATTCCGTCTTGACGTGATCATTAGACAACTTATTTCTTATGTCCGTCCAAGATGCTTCACATAATCAAAATACTCTCTCTGCATCAGAGTTAGGTCCAAAAATAAAAAATATAAACCCGTAAAGTCACGACAAAAGTAGGTATTTCATTATTAACACGTTGACTGCCGCAATTAGCGTAAAAGCTTTCGTGAGAAAACTACGTGGTAAAATGCATTTGTCGTGAGAGAGCCTATAAATGCAGGTCACCGATGACCGGCACGGCAGTCAACGTGTTAATCTGAAATAGAAGTCTGTGCAAGCAAATCCCAAAAATTCATCTTCAATTTAATTAAAAGGAAAAATGCACTGTTAGAAAATTCAGGACATTTTACGTCTTGGAAGAAATCGTAGGCTTAAATTCAGGATGTCCTGTGGAATTCAGGACAGGTGGCAAATTTAATGGCAGGTCTGCCTCAGTATGCAATTTTAACCATTATTTTAAAATTTAATCCGGCACATGCCAACTTTCCAGATTAAAAAATCGTAGATACGCACTACAAAATAAAGCTGTCCGTCTGTAGAAAAGTTATTATGCATCTACAAAAAATACTTAACACGTTGAGTGCGCGGCAATTAACATAAAAGCTTTCGAGAGAGAATTGTGTGATAAAATGCATATATACTGAGAGAGCTTTTAAATGACGGTCCCTCGGGACCGGCGCGGCACTCAACGTGTTAATATTAGAATTGCCATATAAATCCTCCGGATGCAGAACACAACAATTGAAAATCTCTTGAATCAATATGATGAAGATTATCACATATTAAGGAAATTGCTTTCTTCTCCTCCCCATTGGGAGTCGAAAACTCTTTCTGCTTCTGAAAAAGTAAAAGTAGTACAGGAATATTCTATGAACAGTTCGTGTAACGTATTACTATCGCCTAGAATTTCAACAAAGAGATTAAAACAAACATTGGGCATTTAGGTCACAATTTAATTTCAGGCAATATATATATAGCAATACAAGAAGATGATGTTCAAGCTAAAAATTTTCAATTTTCTTGTTTACTGTGTAGAATTTTTTTTTTTAATTTTCGCGTGGAACTTAAAAATTTCAATTACTATGTGAGATGCGGGAGGAGAAAATTAAAGAAAAAGTTCTCAACATAGGCTTTATTTTATTATTTTATTTATTTAGGCAAATATTTTAGATTTTTTATATTTTTTTATTTAATATTTTAAACCAAAATATGTTTCATTAATAATTTTCTTTACTAACGTAAATTCGATTCTAAACATAAGCCAGCTTCACAATCAGGGAACCAACGAATCGTTTCTTTCCTACGGCCACTTTTGTAGCAAATAACACATCTTCTTTGGGGATAGTACTTTCTATGCAGTTCAAGACATTTTTTCTATAAAATAACGACCAGTAAGTCGAGATACATTCCTATCTTGGGAATGTCTTCCTGAAACCTTTCTCTAAACATCGTTTGCGTAATTTGGAAAAATTTGTTTAACAAGTTGAGCTCTAAACTCTAGGTGATCTTGATTACCTTTATAAATAACGAAACTATTCGGGACAGTATCATTCAGTAATCTTCTGAATAGTTTGATGTACCATTTGTGCATTTTTAAAGTCTTCCAAAATTTGATCTTTCAAATTCTCTCCACCTATACATTTGATATAGGTAATCAATAACACTGATAGTTTTTGTTACTTCTCTATTTCTTTTTGTAATGACATTGGTTTCTTGTCCATGATATGTCGAAAACATTGTTACCGGTTTTTTGTCCATCCATTTCAATATTGATATTGCTTCGCAATGTTGGGCTATAATTTCTCCTTTTCTTGGTTTGGTGTTTTTTATGATTGCAGGTATGTTCTTTCTATTTAGGTGTACAATCCGTACCCCACGTCTTAAAATCCATCGCCTACATAGAGAGTTTTAAAAATTGTCCATCCATAAAGTGTGTCCTTTGTGTAATAAAGGCAAGTTATAGAAAAATTTTGCACGGGATAAATATTGAATAAATTTTTTGGGCCTTTAAAAGTAGTGACTGTGTCATTATCGACGAAATGTAGAAATTTTGTAATGGTGTCAAATCTATCCAAACTAATTTTATTGAACATGGTAGCAGCCTTTATGTCCTTTTTTGAAAAGTATGAACGTATTGTCAACTTTTGAATTACACCCATCAGTATATATAAACCAAATGCTACATCAATTTCTGTTGCTGTAACAGGTGTCCATTCATTCATTCTTGATCTGCCGAGAAAAACCATACCTAGCAACGCCCGTTTTTGTTGGGGGTATTGTGTTGTTATTTGTTCAGCTATACTTTCGAAAAAAATTAATACCTCGCGATGACATTTTCAAGCAGAGGTTTTTCTATTTCGTGATCTACATCGTTAAATTCAGTATCATCGCTGTAAAATGTTGCACCATCACTAGCTTCCTTATCTGATAGCTCAACAGAAAGATGCTTTTATTAACCTTTAGCAATAGGAACAAATCCAAAAAGACACCAAAAAATAAACTTGCAAAACCCATAACAACTCTCTGCACACTTTGGTAATACCCTAGACTAGACAGACGGCATACATAATTATGATGTCAAAATGACGTAGCTACCGGGCTACTTTTATAAATTTTAAGCAAATCGTAATAATTTGATGTTATATGTAATTCCCATTCGATTATGCCGTCTGTCTAGGATAAAACCGGAATCAAAATAAATAGAAAATACGAATTCTCCTGGAACACGTTTGTGGCATACAGTGTACTACCAGGTATATCAACTAACAAATGGTAAATACACAAAAGAGCTAAATAGCAAGAACACAAAAGATGTATTGATTGATCACTTGCACCTTTTATTGCAACAAACCAACTTCAACTGTGATTTGGAACGCTTTAACATAGGAAGAAATGGTCTGATGACTCATATTTAGATATTGCAGACAGGCGAGAACAAGCATTTACTGCCTCTGTTAGGAGCTGATTAGTATAACAAAAAGACTAATAATATTTGGTCGATGGTGATGGCTTCGAATTAGATTTAAATTTGGTAAGCTTACTATTCCTCTCTCAACTCTATTTGTAATCGTTTTTTCCTTGTAAATGCAGGTCCTAATGGCTCATATCCTGTCCCTCTGAGTCCATCTGAGGCTGATTATCCTAACAACTCTAGAAGCCATTTCACCTTTCGTGGGGTCAACTTGACAACTTGAACTATATTTAGCCATGATCTCGATCAAGTCCGATGCAATAGGACCGGACAGTCTTTCACCGCGTTTTATCAAACTCCTGCCCCAATGATGGGGCATTGATAACTACTTGCTTCTCATAATAAATTCGTGTCTAATGTCATCTTCGTTTCCTAGTGTCTGGAAAACTGCGACAGTCCTACCAATCCCTAAAAAGGCCTCACCAGAATCTCCAGCGGATTTCCGTCCAATAAGTTTACTGTGCTTTCTTTCTAAAGTTCTGGAAAAGTTAATGTACAGCCAAATCCTTGATTTTGGGGAAGAGTGCAAACTCCTGACATGTCGGCAGTCTGGTTTCCGGGCCTCTCATTCTTGTGAGACGGCTATCCTAAAAGTATCGTCTGATGTTAGAGGCGCTCTGGATCAGGATAAATTAACAATATTAGTACTTCTGGACTTTTCCAAGGCTTTCGATTGTGTCAATCACCACATTCTCTTGCAGAAGCTCTCTACTCATGTCAGATTTGGTACATTTGCTGTACGCTTGATCAACAATATTTTGTCTGGATGCAGCCAGGTGGTCAAGGTGGACAATAATCTTTCCAAACCGTCGTTATCCTCGCGTGGTGTACCCCAAGGACCCATATTAGGCCCTTTATTGTTCAGTTTGTTCATAAATGACCTACCGACTGTCGTCCAGGACGTCTGTGTCCAACTCTACGCTGATGACGTACAGCTATATCTAAGTCGGCCAATAGGGCTTGTTGAGGACTGTGTGGAGCGCCTTAACTTAGACTTGGTGAGAGTCTATAATTGGTCCAGACTAAACCTACTGCTGCTAAACCCTGGAAAATCTCAAAGTATTGTTTTTTTCAATAGCGCTCTTAGTGAGTCTGACGTTCCTCTAATACTTCTAAATGGTTTCCCGTTACCAATGTCAAGCAGCGTGACCAACCTTGGGATCGTGTTAAACCAACAAATGAAATGTTGTAAGAGGAGACTTGGTAAAATTTATGATGGGCTGCGAAGGTTATGGCTTTTATCTAATATTTTATCTTATAATAATAGGCTGAAACAAGTTAAGGTGTTAATTATGCCCCATTTCCTCCTCGGAAGTTTGATTTTTCCTAAGTTGGATAGTATATGTGCACGTAAAATGGAAATAGCGTTTAACGATTGTATCCGCTTTGTTTTCGGTCTGCGAAGATCCGATCATGTTTCGCCATTTCGGTCTCGATTGCTCGGCTGTTCCTTAGATTCGTATCTAAAGCAAAGGGCTCTAACGTTCTTATATAAGTTGCTAACATCCAATAAACCCGAGTATCTCAAAGAATTTTTTGTTTTCATGAGATCACAGCGCAACAGAAACATTCTTGTGCCAAGCTTTCAAAAGACGGTCATGGAAGGTTCTTATCTGGTCCAAGTAATCCGTTTATGGAATAGTCTTCCTCCCAACATTCAGTCTGCGGGCTCAATCGGCGCATTTAAAGCACTTGTTAGGACTCATTTTGCCTAGTACCCATCACATACTGTTACAACCTAACTAACTCTATTTTGGAAACTACATAAATTATACTTAAATTTATCCATTTAGTAATCTTGAGCAGAATTCAACATTATTCTACCTGCTACTTTTGTTACCCTTGAA
>QYTT01093987.1:3657-15788 GCA_006980735.1 Dasypogon diadema | reverse complement strand
AACCGATCAATTTCAAAGGATTCAAAAACATAAAATTATTTTTGATCGTCCGCATACTCTCGAAACGCGTTTTGATTTGAGCTATCTGTATATTCAAGGACGCGTTCAATACAGTAGTGCGAAATTTTTCACTGGGCTCCTCGAATTGAAAGTCATCTGATAATTCACCATAAAATTTTTTGACTTTTCGTTGCCGGCTCTGAGCGAAAGAAATATCTATCTGCCGGCTTTTAGCAATGACTTAAGCTTCTTCCAAAAGAGACGAAAAAACATTCCGTAAAGCCGACAGATTACAACTAACACTTTCAAGCAAATCGCACGCTTCCTCCAAAGTGATATCAGGACTTTGGAGAGTTTTTAAAGCCAAATTAATGCAATTCAATATTTTGCTTTGAAAAACAAGCTACAATACGAATTCGAAGGAATTCAAATTTAATAATATTCGCTGCTTCTTCAATTTCATTTTTATTCTTCGAAGTGGGAATTATTTTAGATAAGCCGTTCATTACAGATGAAAAATTGCATTTCAGAGCATTCACCGAATCATACTGAGATGACCATCTTGTAGGACACATCCTTTTCAGCGTTCTCCTAACAATTAAAATTATTTTATTCTTTTTAGTCTATTAGTAAAATGTATTTTTTTCTTTCTTTTTTTATTTATATTATTTCGAAGAAAACTTCCGTCTCCACTTAATTTATCATTTTCATCAAGGGACTTAATGGCGCCCCTGGCTTTGCTGCGCCCCCCCCGCAACGCGGAGTCTGCGGGGGCGTTATTTACGCCACTGGATGAGCATAAGCTATTGCCATCTTTTTTAATGTAATACCTTTTGATGTCATTTAGTACCTTTTACGTTTTTACTTTCTGGAGTTGGTACACTTGTTTCGCCATTCTATATGTTATTTAAGAATGATAACTTTTTGTAGTAGGTTCCAGCTAGGAGAAGGAAACAAGAAGCTCGAGCAGGAAGTTTTTCGAATTCCTCTTATTTCATGATTTCGGTTGGGAAAAACTTGTTCTTCAAAAAAGGCACCTTGTGACATAGCAATAAACTTTATTTCAACTTGTGTAAAATTTGCGTTTTTTTAATCCACATCTCATCAGATTGTGGGCCCAGATGCGTAGCTAATTGGATTTTGAGTATAAAAGCAATATAAGAGAAAATCGAATTTATTCCTTTTTTATTAATATTAATGACTGTGTTTTGCTTCAAGTGGACTTAGATATATTTTATACATGGTGCAGCTACAACATCCTAGAGGTCAACATAAACAAATGCGAGGTCATGTCATTTTTTAGAAGCCACAGTGCTATTGTGTTTAACTATACACATTCTCTACTAATATTATTTCGCGCGTGTAATCTGTTAATGCCTCAGACGTGAACTTGATTTTAAATTAGATTTTATTTCTCATGTGAATTACGTTGTTAATAAAATACCCATTTTTTTATATTAAAGACCAAAGGAAGAAAAAGGATACGAAAAGTCCTTAACATGTATGTTATTTTTTATGTAATTTGTGAAACCTCACCTTTAACATGAGCCATAAATGACTGATCTAAGCTATATATTTTAGAAGATACGATTTGTTAAATAATTACTATCAGAACCTCCAATTTTTCGCTTATTTGAATTTTTCAAAAAATTGCATCCCCAAAAATAATTGGCCAAAATAATTCGTAAAATTTGTTTAATGCTCTAACTGAATAATTTAGCAGAATTTTATTAAAATCTGGGGTAGTCGATTTAGAACGGTTGATCGACTTTCTGAGGAATGATCACCTTCGTGTATTCTCAAATATTAAGACACTAATTTACTAACAACCCTATATGTCAATCTAATATTAATCTTAATAACAGTTACGTGTTCTGCATGCCAGTGTGGGATTCTAATCCCCGTAGCAATAGGTGAATATTTCTTGGCATCATGACAAAAGGTTTGCTTTCTGTGCTAGAAGTTTATAAATAATAATGCAAAAGAGGTGTTCAATATTTGAGAGACATTTAAAAGTTACCGGTAGGGTTCAAGAAATAAATGTTTTCACCATCACTAAATAAAGCTGCCTTACTACCCACTCCAAATGAAACTCAGCCATGTAATCGAAATTAATTAGCCGGGGTAAAATATTTATAAGCGTCTGGTTGCGAGAAATGATTTATTTATTATAAATCTCTGATTATATCAGCGAGTGAGGCTAATTACAATTAAACCCAATCGATTCATATGCCTTAATACTATGATAGTTTTTGAAGCAAGCAAAAAAAATATTTGCTGATGACGAGGTACATACATACATTAAAAATTTGCACTTTAAACCCGACTCGTTTCGCAATTACATTACGATGAGTTCGTTAATTTTCGCATAGCATATGGCACAGCATTTCAATGAATGCCGTAATTTTATATTATATTCAATTACGAATGTATCGTATCACGCTTGGTTTAATATACCCACTTCTGTACTCATTAGCTCTCAATTAAGGCACTTTTCAGTTCAGTCGGTGATGCTGTAGAAAAGGATGGAACAGGAATAGATTTACCACTCGCCCTTGGATACGATACGATAAATTTGCGAAATTTAACAATTCTATCGATTACTTAAAAATTTTCAGTCACGTACAAAATGAAAGGAGCCTATTGTAATTAATCATAATTTAGAAGGTTTTTAATTAAGGTGCCCCTGGAGATAACAGATTTTTCCGCGGGTTTGTTTAGATAACCACTTTTTTTAATAAATGTTAAGACCTTTTTCTGTGTTACTCTTTTCCCTTGTTTGTATAAGAATAATTTTCAGATTTGCATTTATAAGCAACCACTGGTTATTAATCATTTTGCCTAAACAACCCGTTTATTTTATTCCAGAGGTGTTTGATTTTTCGTGCAGAAACACATTCCGTTGAAAACAAAAAGGACTTTTGTGTGTTAACTGTAAAGCAATTCAAATTTAAACGTAACATTGATCCTGATCTTTGAGAACGTTCTAGTGATTATAATAAAAATAAAGATGTTGATGTTCACTGAAATTTCACTTACAAAACTCATTAGAGTTTGTTTTTTATTTTAATTTTGTTTTTTATTTTAATTTTTAACTTTTATTTTTATTTTATACTTGGAAATTGGGAAGAATTTTAGGAGGACATCTCCTTTTAGAATTGGTTTTAAAAATATCAAGGAACTTCCGTAGATTTCGTGAATTATTCGACACATGCTCACTCGATTCTCCTCTGATTACTAAAAAAAG
The DNA here is from genome assembly GCA_006980735.1 of Dasypogon diadema. Taxonomy (NCBI): domain Eukaryota; kingdom Metazoa; phylum Arthropoda; class Insecta; order Diptera; family Asilidae; genus Dasypogon; species Dasypogon diadema. Next base: position 12,541 of record QYTT01093987.1, on the reverse strand, counting down.
TGTATTAAGTGTATGCAACACTGAACTACAGAGAAGTATGAGAAGCAGTACGAGGTTGTCCAGCGATGTTGTAAGATAGGATTTTTGGCGCAGCATTTATTGAGAATATGTATGAATAAGTGCCACGCATAATTCTGCCTCTCCTTTTGTACATAGGAATTATAAGTTGGGCAGCTAAGCGCCCTCTTCCTTTAGATATATGAACACATTTACATTTCTCAAAGTCTTGGATATATGCCCAAGAGCATAGTTGGCCCTAAACAATTTCGCCAATAATGATGTCAGTCCTTTCGACCCTTATTGCAGAAGAACAGGGCAAATATCACATCCATCTGGTGATTTGTAGGCTTTGTGTGTGTATTTTTAGCTCACCTTTTCGTCCTTTCAGTGAAAATGTGACCTAAAGCATTTCTGATTCGATTGGAGGCATGATAGTCATTCCTTACTTTCAAAGAAGCCTTATTTACATTACTATAATCAGCCGCAATTGAGCTGGGAAAGTGAGTTTTCAATAGAAGTTTTGGTGTTTTTCCCCTGCTGTTAGGGAAGTTGTCATCGATTTTTTGGAGAAGTGCGCTGCCATTAGTACGATGCTAACACTTTTTGGAGACGAAGTACAGTAGGCAAATAGGTTCTCTATGGCTTTTGAGCAGTTCCTCCAAGTCTTTCTGTTAGATCTTCTCAGTTCTTTGTTATTCTGTTAGGACTTGTTTGTTTGACCATTCACTTGTTCGTTTAGCCCTGTTCAAGAGCATCCTTGAGTTAGCTTTTAATTTATCCAGCTGCCTATTCCACCACAGCATATCTCTTGTCGACCTATCTCTAGGTAAGTCGTAACTTCATTGAATCGATTTCGACCTCTACCAAGCGCAACCTGATGAGTCCGTGATAGGATTCCTAGTACGATAGTTGGGGAAAATCATCCAGCATAGATCAATTTGCGTTTTGTAAGGCCTCTGACACGACCTTGTAGAAACCATGGTTCTTGAATGAGAGCCAGTTCAGTTGTCTCATGACAAATCTGCTAAGCACATCCGTTGTTGCTTTCACAAGGTGGAGATTTATCTGAAGACACCTGATATGGCGTCCTGCACGCGTTCTGGACGTCATATTTACGGGCTGTCAGGAAATCCGAGAAGGCTTTATTTTTGGAGGTGAAGATGAGATAACCTGACTGAAAGATGACTCCAAAGAATTTTGTTTTTGCTCACCCGCTTGAACCCGCTTTTGGCCACTGCGTCCACAACAATTTTAAGTTGTGTGTTTTTTAACAGCACCTCCTGAAATTTATCCGGAATGATGCCCATCTTGGTGCTGCCAAGAGCTTCTCTATAGGAGCACCAGAAGCATTGGTTCATAGTTGGGTTCTACTAGTACAGACAGTGGGTTTTCTCACCTATTATAAATTTCTCTCCCCACACTAAAAACTATGCTATTTTTTCAAGTAGTCCACCTGAACGCTATATAAGACTCTTTAGATGAGATATGAAATGGTGATGGGAGATCTTGTGTATATTCTGATCCCACGGAGTTGTTCAAACTATTATTAAAATGTCTACCTTATATATTAGTAATGATCTCTCCAATGTTATTTCGAAGGCTTTGCTTGTAGTTTTTGCGGCTTTAAAGAAAGATTTGACGTCTTTTCTTTGACGCGTTTCTTCTTCCGCGTCCGTTATCCGTCATTCCCATATTTTTTTCTTTTATACTCGTAACCGATTTATGCGCTCTGCAGATTTTTAATTTTACTTAGTGGGTTTTTTAAGGTATTTTATACGGGTTTTCTTTCTTTTTTGAGCTGCAATCCGACACTGTTCGTTAAACCAGATGTACGGTTTATGCGGTGTTTAATATTACCAAAACTAACAGTATCTCGTTCGTGTATAAAATCATCAGGAATAATTCAGGAAAATATTACACTAACTAAAAATAAAGTAGAGGTGGAATGGATTTGCAAAACAAAGCCCACTTTTAGTCTTTTAATCACTTCAAAGTAAAATCGAGCCGTACGTGAGTGATGGTGAAGGTGAATTATACAGGTACGACCCCTAGAGGTTCACCCTAAGAACTTCCTGGTATAATCATTATAAACAATACAATAAATACACAAAAATAACTTCGATATTTTTTTCTTTATTTTTTATATTTTTTTATTTCCTTTTACAAATAAATCGTTTGATTTATAATTTTTTAATCCCGATTTCCTTCAGAAATTGTTAATAAAACACCTTCATCGTTTGATGCCCACTTTTTCAATTCAAAACCTCCAAGCTTGTAGAATACGAATGATTTAGTTTTGCTTCACAACTGCATTCTCTGGATTGCCAGCGCCAGAGATTAAGTCATCGACATAAAATTCATTAAGAATCACCTTGGCTCCGATGGGGTAGTTGTGTCTCTCATCCCTTGCCAACTGTTGCATGGTGGCGAATGGCGAGGAACAATTTTGATTCTGAATATAACAGCAGTCAATTTAAATTCGCGTATAGGTTCACCGGGGGAGTTTCTCCAGACAATTCTTTGGCAATTTGAATCCCTTGGGTACATATAGATTTGCCTATACATGTTTTGCACATCAGCGGTAAAAGCTATTTTGTATCTTCTCCAATACATGAAAATTATCAATAGAGTCTCCTGAAGAGTAGGCCCCTACAAAAGTATATCGTTCAAGGACTTTCCATTACAGTCGAAAACGGATAAGTGCAAAAGAGATTAGTGAAAAAACCTTATTAGTGTAACGAATTTGCATTACACTAGCCATTTTGGATTTTTTGCAGGCAAATTTTATTAGATGTCTGCAAAACGGATAAGTGCAAATTCCCCATAAGTGCATACAATTTTTTAACCTTATGTAACACTTTCGTACTCATTTTAAAACGGATAAGTACAACATTAGAAGTGAGTTTAGTTTTTTTTTAAATCACAATTTTACTTTTATATAAACGCAGTCGGTCAGGCACTAACGCCAATAAAGTTAATTTACATCGGTATTTCTAGCTGATTATTTTCACTCCAAGTATACATATTTACGTTGACATGACACCTGACATTGGAAATTCCTATCATATTTCCCGCTTAAAAGATTTCGGTGTAGATAATATTTTTCGTAATTTTATAATCAAAATTGAAGAAAATCCAAAAAGAAGGGAACACTAGAACAGAAGTGGCTGCAAAATATGGTGTAGCATTCTGCACGATTTCAAGAATTATTAAAAAACGAAATAAATTACATGAACTCGGAAGGGGTAACGTACAGAAAAAACGTTTTAAAAGAAATAATTATGAAAAATTAAATCGACAATTTCGTTATGGTTTAAACAACTAAGATCAGAGGACTGTCAAGTGTAAGGATCAATGATTCTAGAGCAACCTAAAAAGTAACTGTATTGCAAACTGATTTTGATCCAAAGCTAATGAGCGTTGAACATTTTTTTTCCGCGTTTAAGTATATATTATCTGATCAGTTCAATTTGGAACATATATTATTAGTAAGAGTTAATGGTGTATTTAATTACAAAGAATTTCATTTCATTTTTTAAGTTTTTTTAAGTTAAGTTTGGTTTTCTTAAGATCGTTTTTTAGCCTAATAGGTTACATTTTTACAGACCATAAAGTACTGTTCTACCACGCTGGCAAATAGTAAGACAGTTTGACTTAGAAGCAGGCATGTATCCAAGAACTCCCCTCCTGTTCAAATGGTCCTAATGGAATAAACAACAAATCTTCCCCTATCCCCATTTTCCTTCCTGCCAAGGCTATACTAAGCATCATAGGGTACTCTTTGAGCTTTGGCTCTGAACGCTTTCCCCCTACCCTCCTAGACAAAATTCTCTAACACATGTAGTAATGTCTACTGCGGATCATTCAATCTGACAATTTTCCTTCGATCAGATAAGAAACCACCAATCTTAGCGCAAATAATGACAGGGATAAATCACTGGCAAGTTTGTCAAGTAGTCTTTAACGATTGACAGAATAAAACGCTTTACTGACACCGAGTAGGAGTAGAGTCGTTAATAAATCCTTATCTCAAGCCTTACGAATATCGGTGATAACCTTCGGGAGTGCTGTTTCACAGTTGTTCGATTCGATATGCTGACCCATCTGAGTGAGTGTAGATAAGTTTTTTCCAAACTTTAATAAGAAAATTCAGCTGACAAATGGGTCGGAAATCACTATATTGAGAAAGAGATTTACAATCAGCGATTGGTATGACAACGGCTTGCTTCCATAGGGAAAGGAGTACGTATGCAGTTACACATAAATAATATATATATTATGGGTGTTCGAATATCTGGTGCTATAAACGTGATAAAGTCTAGACGAAGAGTATCTGGATCAGCTGTCTGCATATTGAGAAGAAAATCCTTCTGATGGACCATTACTGTACGTGAACACTGGAGGTGGTAATTGAGATGACTCATACGCCCGACGACCCAATCTTTAAATTGTTCAAATTATTAACATTTTACCTTGCACAATCGATGACCATGGGGAAATTTAAGATTAAAGAAAGACTTTTATTTTAAACTCCCCCAATAAATGAAAAGCAGAAGTGTTTTCTATTTATCCTAAGCACTGTGTGCTTTTACCACCGACAATGTTCACACAAACAAAATCCGTAGGTGGAGTTGTGTTTTCCTGACATTTCCAACAGCGCACGTTTTATTGAACATTTTGCAAAGAACTCAAACCATAAACCACTTAACTTCTTCTAAAAGGTTGTCGCTCTGAATCCTCCTTGAATGCTGATATCATAATAGACAGAGTAATGAGACAAGCCCCTGAGTAAATACTTTAAAGGAAAATTGAAAGAAGAGCAATCAGCCAGCAGTATCTACATTCATTCAATTTAAAATCCCTCAATGTCTCCTTGACTTGACAAGGCATCAATCTAGTCGACGTTCATAAAGCCATGGCTGAAGCTTTTAATTTTGACTCTAGATACCGTCGAGCCTAGTTATCTTGTTCTTGACGTTCTGTAAGCGTTAAGACTTATAGAAAAGACTATGTTGAAACCAGAGAAATTTCTTAATTAAATTCAAAAACAGAATGGATGCGTTACGGAAATAAATAGATTTTGACAAAATTATTTTGATAATGGCGTCAAATGCAGTTACAGGGGTGAGTGGTAGTGTAGAAAACAAAGAAAAGCAATCAATTGGTAGAATTTTGGTGGAAAATTAAGAATTTAATTAGAAAATTTTATATAACACTGATATCGGTGTATATGAGCTATTTATAAATTTCATCCTCGAACCTATGTACTGGGACGCGTTCATGGTTTCCGGTTAAGAAAACAATAGCTGCTAGCTTTTACCACCGACCTCTATAATATGGACTGAGCATGTTACTCAAACTGCATTAAATTGAATGGCACCACTTTTATATTGCTGCCTCTTTTAGAATAAGCATTCTGTGTCTAGGATAAATGCCAATTTTACCCATAAGATACCGAACAACAAAAAAGAATGGAACTACATTCCTTCTCGTTTCTAATAAGTATTCTGTGTCCTGGATAACTGGCCCCACATGAGATAGCAAATTGAGCAGTCCATTTATTAGAGGTCGGTGGCTTTTACAGACTAAATCGTGTCTCATTAAATTTTAGGGTAAAATAGTTATTTTCAGTATGCCAGGCATGTGTTCTCTTAAACTCATTTTACGTAACCCTATTTCTTAACCATTTCTGCGCCCAACTAAGAAACAGCGTGCAAGTTCGCCTAATTGCACCATGCAGTTCATTGGACGAAGCGGCGATCTTGCCAACCGATCTTATCGCGTGCTTTGGTGTGCCATGATGTACTAAATACGCAGGCTTTCACAGATTTTCTGCCAATTCCGCTTTCAAGCTCTCTCTTACCATATGCAATTCTGCATATATTTTTCTCACGAAAGCTTTTCTAGAGTAGATGTTTGAAAAGTGGGGAAAGTGAACAAATTAGATTACGTCGGAGGAGAAGGAAAAAAGCGACGCCTATTGATCGATGTGTGTTTTCGCTGGTAACACAGTAATCATTACAAGCCATTGAATCTGGCAACAATTCTGTAGTTCGGAATTCACGTTAATCAGAAGATCCATTTGCACATTTGTTAATCCAGCGACAATTTGTGTGCATGGAGCTATCGATAGGAAGCTATTAACCCAATTAGAGAAAACGCTGCTTATGTGATACCATACACGAACAAAGGTAAATGGAAAGAGCACACCGAATTTCAGTTAAGTGCTCATCTTTTATGAGATTTTTGTGGCATAACATAGGGATAAATTCTCTATAGTAATTGGTAAGTTCTGAAAATGTTAAGTATTATCTGATGGCTCAGGAAACTAAGAAGAATTGGGAATAATAATGTTTCTCTAAATTTTTACCGTAGATGACTGTGTATACGTCTGTTAGTGTATTCCTCATTAAACTTTGAAATGTAGCTGGACCTTTTTCCTCAACTAAAGGTCATGTGGTTGAACCCATGGTTTCTGGTACCAGTTCTGAAAGCGGTCTTGAGTCGGCTAATCACCACCTGGTAGTAGCCGCCTGTCACATCCAGGGTTGAGAAATAACTAGACAGACTTAATTGATCAGAATATTCTCGATGCGTGGTGGTGGAAATGCATTGTCTACAGTTTTTTTTTTGTTTATCATATGAAAATCAACGATGACATTCCATCTTCTATCTTCGTGAGCATGACTATCTCTATTAATTGGACAATTCGTGATCAGCCATCCATACGTTCACTTGGTCGAGCTTAAGCTATGCCAGCCCGCTTTGCGAGCCACTATCAGAACGACGACGTCGTCCACGTACTCAAGGCCCATCTTCTCGGGACTCTGTGCTGTTCCCGCTGTGACGGCCCTTTTGCGTTGGTTTTCCATGGTGTGATGCGTCAGCGAACGAGCCTGATCAATTATGGTCCCGAACCATGCGAAGCAGGTACATATTAGCAAACTTTAAACGTCGTCCCAGGCGCTGCTGATATGTCGAGGAAACGAGCAGAACCAGCCGCCGAAAGTGACAGTTTTCCTCTTCTGCTTAGCCCAAAACGTCAACCATATTTTGTATCTCATCTACGGTGGACCACTCAGTTCGGGAACCGTATTGTCGAGAGTGACCGCACAAAGGCGGCGGTATCGACGACGGTGCCGTTGCTTCGCCTTTTTCTTTGGTTATTAGTACCAATCTTCAAGCGCGAGCAGAAGACTTTAATCTCTAGCAGGGCATGCGTTGTATATTTTGTGTAGAAGTTCAAAGAAAATATAAAATTTGAACTTTGAGGCTACCGCTGGTATGTAATCCCATTCTGCGGTCTTGCTGTTATAGATTCTGATTGGTGCATTCATGCAGATCATCGTTTCCGTGCTCATGAGGACAATGGTCGCACTTGGACTCAGTCACTTCGTCACGATATTGTAACCAAGTTTCCGAGAGTCCGCTCCTAAGCCTCCTCTATCGTGTGACCCTGCTTCTATTGACGGTGTGTCGGAGTGTCTTCTTTGCAGATCACTGTTTAACAGAAAATCCTTTAGCCTCCACCCTCCCTTTGACTTTTGAGCTTTTCTTCTTAAGCAGAGACAGGTCTTTCTAAGGTCTGCAATTTCCTCTGTCCATCAATGGGCGCTTGTTTTACCACGATTTCAATCAAATTTTCGAAACTTTTTTGGGGTTCATAGAGATTAGATTTCGGTGCATATTTAAGCTTCTGTACCATATAAGTTATTACGAAGTTCAGTTGAAGCGAGTTTTGTACTGTGGAGTCTTCAACTTAAGAAATGGAGGAAATTTGGGAAATAAGAAAGGAGATCTAAGGAAAAAATGCAGCTGAAATAATAATTTAAACAATAATTTTCATTTATTTGCAAATTTTGTTTAATACTATAGTTCATCTGTTGCGTGTTTTTTACTGCGTGTCCTTTTCCTAATGATGAGATGATCCTGCAAAGATCTGTCGTTAAGTAAAGCGCTAAATGGGATTTTGGGAACTAGCATAGTACCTTCCAGCAGTTTCTGAAGTCACGCTTACATAAAAGCGGCTTTTGGACTGCCCTATAGTAATAGGGTAGTAGCAGTAGCTTAGCAGTCTTGGAAGTCACATTTACCTTTTCCCCTTTCGGTGCCGCTTCCTTATTCAAAAAAAAGTTTTGTCTTCAAGATACCATTACTATAAATAAGTTAATTAGAGTAGATACTAAGTGAAGTTTGTTAAGCTTAACTTCATATATGTTAAAAGGATGTTAAGTTAGGATTATTTAAGATAGGAGTATTTAAAGTTAGGATAGGAAATTGAAAAAACTTGTATTCAGAGAGTTTAACTTAAAAACAATTACTTACTGGGAAGTACTGTGTGGCGAAACAGGGTGACGCAGTTCTTTCAGAGGCACCCCTGAAAGGTACAAGAGTATTTACCATTGTTTAAGCGACACTAATTGAGGAAGTACTTGCTGGTCCAGCCGTCTCTTAGGCCACTAAATTTGGGAAAACCCACTTATAGCGTATTCGAGTCGTATACTCGAAATCTGCCTTCCGGTCGAGCAACTCCCGGGTAGAGCAACTCTCGCGCAGAGCAACTCTTGGGCAGAGCAACTCTCAGGCAAATCAACTCTCTGGCAGAGCAACTTTCGGGAAGAGCAGGAATGTGCTCGACTTTTTCCTTAATGTTTAGATGACACATCTGTCAATTTAACAATATCCCCGTGAACATGTGGATTTTCATTCGAGGAATTCTGAGACATCTAGTCAAAGCAGTAGCAATTTCTTCTTCATCGCTTCAGGATGAGGAGGAGAACAATTCCAATGCAACCAATATCTTTTTGTTCATATTTGCTTATAATTGTAAAGAAAATACTATAAAAACGTGGACTTTTGCTTGAGGATTTTGCACTTGTTTTCA
>QYTT01093982.1:0-13898 GCA_006980735.1 Dasypogon diadema | reverse complement strand
TTTTTACACTGTAAAGTGGACCGAGATTTCTACGTGTTAGTAAGCAAATTGGCTTCACTTTTGCCTCGTTGTTTCCGCTCCTTTTCCGTTGTATGCTCGAAGGGTGAAGCCAAAAATTTTTTAAATGTGTGCGTGTTTGACAACTTGGGCTAGAAAATTCCCATACAAGATTTCGTGGGTTAACCCAAACTGTCAATTTTTACACTGTAAAGTGGATTGAAATTTCTACGTGTTGGTGAGCAAATGCTTCACTTTTACCTCACTCTTTTCCATTGTATGCTCGAAGTGTGAAAATTTCACAGACTTTTCATTCTGTTGATGATGTTGGTACTAACCTCACAGTGAAATCTGTAATAGAATTCACCTTTAACGAAGGCACCAACCATGCAGCAGATGTCATTATTTATTCACCGTGAAAATTTGACATCTCTATTTTTTGCCTTTGTCGTGAGACCAGCAAGGTGAAGAAAGTAAAAAAAATAGAAGAAAGCTAAATTTAATCGTACCAACGATAATAATTTGTACTTATGGATGGGTAGATTCTAAACATTTTTTGAAAGGTATCGATACCCTAGTCATTTAATATATCGAAACAAAAACATCAAATGTGTAGTTTTACTCATTTAAAAGTATCGATACCATGAAGTATCGATTCAACTGTATCAAAGTAAATTACGCTATTCTGAAGAAATTTATTAACACATATCCGTCCGGATGACGAAAATTCGTCATTTCACAGCCAATCATGTAACTCATGTTTAGTCGGCCATGTATTAGCAATTAAATGGTTGGTACTGCATTAATACAACACTACTGGACTATTGCTAAAAACTTTTGACATAGAATATTTAATGTATAAATGATGTAATATGATACCTCTACTACATCAATATTCTTATCAATTGAAAGTTCATACATTTTTTCTTAGCTTATGTAAATTGTTTTTTTTTTCAAATTGTGAAAGAAAAGTATAGTTTCACTTACTAGTTATTCTATATAGGTTATAGTTAACACATAACTAAAATAAAAGGGAAGGCGTTTTGTAGAAATATCAGTTTAATAATAAAATACACGTTCGATGTAGATAGAGATGAAAAAAACCATATCTATGAATTTTATAATGTACAGATCGATTAAATAAAGAAAAATTGTTGTTTGTATTAAGTTGTATGATGCTTAATTCATATTTACATGTTTAGTACAATTGCTGAAAAAATAGTAGGAAAATTATGTTTTTTACACATGTGTAAAACACGTGTAAAAAATACCGGACGGATATGTGTTAATTTTAAAAATAAATTACATAAGGTGTTTTTATGTATGAAAATGATAAATATTAACTTTATCTTCTCACAGAAAATTATTAAATTGATGGAAAAAATACCATGTTTTATGTTATTATATTCAGACTTTCAGAGGCTCCAGTCTTCTAACAAGCAATCACTAAAAAACAACAATTTCTGGATTCTTTTGCATGTTAGGCGATTTCTACTTTTCTATGGCGCGAAATCCGAAATACAATCCCAATGTTTCCCTTTACACAAGTCTTGTATTCTTGAGAGGAAATGTATTGCGTTTTATAATAATTAAAAACGTAACTTGACGATTTACACTGCACATTTACATTGAAATTTTGAAAACATAAACATCTCAGTGCCATATATGGGCATAGACAGGCGAAAGGATTCCGTTAGGGGTTCTTGAGTTAATTCTGGTCTCCCATTAGCGCGAGATGGTGGATGCTGGTGAGAGTGACGCAGTGCTGGGACTTCTACAAAATATGTAGTACAATTAAATATGTTTTACAATTAAAATCAAATGATTCGAAGCAAAAATAATGTGTAATTTCCATCAATTTCTGCCTAATAGACGCATTAGTCTTAATCATGGAAGATGAACGAAATGTCAAAAATCAAGCCCAATTGGAAGGAGCTTGCTTGATGCTCGTCTCGATCTGACGTCACTAATTGTTACAACGAGACGAAGACGAAGATATATAACAACCGAAATGATGATAGCTTATATTTTAGTCCAATTCTCTGAAATAGTTTGTAAAAAATTGCTTTTACAAATAAAATAAAACGTTGTCTAACCTTTAATCATATCGCAGCACCCTTTCACCTCTGTTTCTGTCTTTTCTTTTTTTAGGGTTCCGTACCTCCGAATGAAAAAATGAATGAATTTTGGTACACATAACACGGACGTGTAACGTAAATGTATTTTGAACATGGGAGTCGCTTTTGGGGGCCAAATTAGAAAATTAAAAAAAAAGTTTTGCAAACTGTACCGTGTGACATATCAAATGAAATATATTTTTTATATTGTCCCAAATATATATATTTTTTATAATTTTAAAATAAATAGTTTTAAAGAAAAAAAAAGAAAATAGATGAAAATTGACCACCACTCCCCCCACCCTATCTACGAAACTACTGAGCCTAAAATTTTGAAAAAAATACTGAAAGTAGTTCTTTACTCATAGATTACAGGAAAACCTATAAGAAGTCTATGGTTTTAAAACAACATGGTAAATCTCTCAATGTTGTGCGTACAAACTGAAATTTGCAGTTGAAATGTATGGGAGAACATGTTTTTCAACTACAATTTTAAGTTTGTTCTTGAGATAAATTATTGGTACTACTCGTTCGACTTAACTAGGTCAGGCACTCCTCGTATCTAGTGCGCTAAGTACTTACAGCTCAACACTCTGTAAAGTGGCAAATCGGTCAAGGACGCTGCACACCTAACGAACGCACGACTTAGATAATTTGCAGTTCAGGAGATACCAAAAAAAAATGGAATTGCAACTTGTAGAGCTAAACAACTTCGGCACTTAAGCACAAAATCCTTTATTCACCATATAACACTTTATAATCAATATAATATAATCAATAACACTTTATAATCAATTCTCTTTCCAAGTAGATAAAATTATATTATTTAAATTTTATGTATTGTTCTCGGCAAGTATCGCGACAGACTAACTACTGAAGAGTTTTTAGATTCTTGCTAATGCAAGATTACATTTGATGCAACGTGACATGATTTTACAAAGAAAGCATTTTCCGTAAGAACATGACTTATTTTCTGTATATCTTGGTACAATATAAGTTTTGGAAGAAGGTGTTAAATGACAATATGCCTGGGAACCGGTAATTTGTGATTTTACCATGACATTGGCTTTGGCTTCAACTTTATTTTGCATGACTCGGATAGATCCGTTGTCATGTTACATTTATCTAAAGTGGGTTGAAGGTCAATGTATGTAACTCACGTATTTGGGTCAGATTAAAGAAAAAACATGGTAGATAACATATTCATCGTACGGAACCCTCTCCACGCGGGTCCAACTTGTGTTTGTTTCATCAGGTATTGGATTTCAAAGGTGTAGAAGACATTTGGATATTGGAAATAGTGGGACAAAATCGGCTTAACTCATTAAAGACCAGAATTCCCTTTTCTAATAATTTTACTTTTACTGCTACAAACCAACTTTTTATCAAATGTAGGTTAAAAAAATTGTCGTCCTTTAGTGGTATCCTTTTTAACTTTTCTAGTAACCATTAGTACAGACAGTTTTGGAACCTCACAAGCATTAAACATATATAAAATATGAATTTTGATGTAAAATGCCCCAAGCTGAGTGGATATTCCAAAAATCTCTATATAAATGGCTACTTGATATTGGAGCTACTTTTAGATATACACATTTTTCGTGAAATTTAGAGTAGAGTTTAGAGTTTGGCAAAGAATATGTGTAAGGTAACCGTTTATACTGTAATTCTTTTCCTGCATTGTTCTCAGCCAACTCGGGTTTTGCTTACTGTTTAGTTGTTCAGTGTAAACAAATTGCTTCCAGATATTATGAACAATTTTGTTAACTAAATATGTTAACACGTGAGAATCTTTTTTCCTTTGTTGTATGAAATTAGATTTGGTACATTGCCAGTTAGAATTTAGCAGTCACAAATAAAAGTGTAGTGTAGTTCCCAATATCAATTGCAAGGTTGAGAGCAGCTTCCAATAAGCCGTAGCCACTCGTGAGCCTTAAATCCCAGTGGATAATTGGGGAGGAGCAGCTTAGCAAGCATTGACTCCTGACAAAGCAGCTGTATTTAGCTTTTACTCCGATATAAGGCAAGGATTTGTTATAGCGGTTGTACTCCAAAACTAACAACTCGAAAGTCAGTTTACAAATCCTCGATTTATTGAATTCTCTCCGGGTATTTATACAGAATTTCAGCTTACTTCTATCTTATCTAAATAACTCATAATTTGGCCTAACACAATATGGACCACATGTCTGCACATCAACATTTTTACCCTTAGCGGCAATAATTGCCTAATAGGTTCACCGTAATTTGATTCCGCCTATGCGCAGAGTGAAAGTACTCTGAGCATGCTGTCACCCCAAAAATGCTTGCTTGCAATTTATAATGTGTGAATGGATTTGGGTCGGCTGAATAATGTTTTGTTTACATTGAATGCGGGCAATTATTGTGTTGGGTGTCAGGTGCACTTAACTTGGCTAATATTTATGATGTAATATTTTATTTTTGCTACATTGCTCTGAAGTGTAACATATTTTGGTATAATGATTTCGTGGGAAATTGGGATAGGTTTTATTTTTACCACAAAAGATATTGTATATCAAATGTTTATTCGTCAAGTAATAAGATTCTTAAACCGAATGATATTTAGAATTAATTTCCATAAAAGTGTGAAATAATTGAAACAAAGTACTAAAGTAAAATACGATAAACAGTCATTGTTTATCCTCTGCTTTGAAGCTGACTTAGAACATCCATTAAGAATTGGTGACGATGAATGATCTCGCTCTCAGTTCTATGAGGCAGATTCGTACTGAGTTTTTTTAAGAGAACGTCTTCGTTGTCAAATCCAAATTTCACTTCTTCCAGAATAATTTTGTCTTCGTCTCGGGTCCAAGGTTTTGGCTGCATTTTAGTCACATTGTTACTTTCATCGTCGTTACTTACTGGTGATTCCGAATCCGATAAATGATGTATGACTTCAACTTCTTCCACTTCTTTGCTGTCATCCTTTATTTTAATTTTCTCGTTGCTCTTGTGTTTCTTCAGTTTTGTTTGATCATCAACGAGATTGCCTTCGACTACAGATTTTAATTTCTTTGCTGTCCCAATAGCTTTGGAAACAGACTCTAAGGAGATACTTCCCTGACTACTTTGACAACGCTTAGTTCCTGGAGATTTAGGAAGGGTTTTTTTTGGAGATTTCCGTTTCTCTTTTGTGGTAATTGGAAGATGGGATCTTAGCGTTTTTTTGGGTGAACAAGTCTTTTTGTGCTGTTGGTTTTCTTTATCTGATGTATAAAGGGAAGGATTCAGTCTTATAGCGTGCGCCTTAAAGGTTGTGTTATCACAAATAGTGTATTTTTTAAAATTCTCTGCAAAAAGTTAGGATTCTTTTATACGACATCTTATGCATTAAAGAATATTTACCCCGATTTTCATCCTCCTCGAATTTCTCAGGTTCATCACAGGCTTCTGATGCTTGCTTCAGTCGCTTTTCAGCAAGATCACGCATTCCATGCAGGCATGTTTGCGATATCCCCTTCAACCGATTATCCTCACTAGATTCTGTTTCCGAAAGTTGATCTTGCATCAACTCTTCCGCCAAAAATGTCAATTTCGCGGGAAGAAGTATTTTAGACCCGTAAAAAATTCGTCCGTTTAAATACTATAACAGGTTTATAAGTGAAGTATTTTATATGCATGGTAAAACTTACCTTTATTTGACATCCTTGCTCATCGGAAGAATCTGTTTCAAGTTCATCCATTGAAATAGTTTCGTAACTTCCTTCATTTTTGTATCCTTCCATAGATTTAAATTTTATGTTTTCAGGTACACCCACTAACCTAGAGAAGGGAAATGATTTTGTTAGAAAAACTACCTAATAATTTATATTTCAAAGTTAGGTGTATGCATTGTATTCTATAGTAGTAAAAATATGTCGAGTTTCGTTGATTCCACGAGTGGAGCGCGTCAGTGTTTTGCATTCCGTAAAGTCGATGGAACAATTTCACAACAGTCTGCTGGTATATGCATATAAATACACAAGAGGATGGAAAGCCAAAACTAATTCCTGCTTAAAAATCCTTTCTAGAACACTTTAATAAATTGCTAATTGCTAATTGTTAATTTTTAACCCACAAAATTTTCAAATAAAAACTTTGTTTAGGTTTCAATTATCACTGTTTGTATGTCCACCGGAGATTTCTTCAAGTAAAGTAGGTCTGTATCAGGCTGCACGAATTTTTCCGATCAACTTCCGAGGACTTTCTGTGTTCAATGACGCCATGAGGGTTGTCAAATTGTATGGAAAAGTTCTGACCGTTTTCATGAAGCTGTACAAGGTCCTCGTATCTAATCCTGGCATGGCTCATTAACATATTGGCATAAATGAGCTTTTCGTGTATATAAATGGAGAGCTTTTTTAAGTGCGTGTCAACATTTTAAAGAGATCTAATATATAATAAAATTTGCATTTCTTCGTTGAATATTCGCGCAGTGTAAATCAATGAAACATTTTTAAGCAAGTTCGACATTCACAAATTGCAAAAAATGCAAAAGACTCTGTTAAGTCAGCGAGTTCAACAATTGACCCAATTCCTACATGGAGGTCCAACAGGTTACCGCGGTCAATGATCGATGTCGCAACAACACGTGAGTGCAGAGGTAACCTGAGGCGCCCTACATATTAAACCAATTTCATAGAAATTTTTGGGAGAAATAAATTGGAAGACAGTTATTCTTGTGTGCTAGTCCAGTTCGGTTTAATATCTGTAATTTAAGCTTTTTTTAAGATTTTTGTCTTTTGTTAATAAAGGTCGTGTGTGAAATTCGTGGCTTTTATTTGTGAATAAAAAATTGATCCTATTTCCACATGAATGAAATCGACAATAAAAAGTAAGGAAAATCCTTTTTTTAGATATTAACACGTTGAGTGCGGCAATTAGCACAAAAGCTTTCCTGAGAGAATTGCATGTTAAAATGCATCTGAACTGAGAAAGCTTTTAAATGCCGGTCCATAGGGACCGACGCCGCGCTCAACGTGTTAAAGGAACACTTCAATCAGCCTATACCAAATTTCCCGCTCAAACAAATTACGGCAAGAATATTGAACACAAATAAAATTAATACCATTAGAGAATAATTTAAGATTATTGGATGCTTGCAAGAAAGAATTGAAATGAATTTGTTCAGTCTACCATCGCAGCTGAACGCAAAATACTGGTTACATGGAATTTTACAATACAATTAAAAAGCTTTTGTTTTGGTCTTCGAGAAGAGAACAGAGAAGGAGCGGAACAACAGAAGAAATCCCATGCAACTTAGGTGAAGCCAAAAATTTTCTAAATGTGTGCGTATTTGACAGCTTGGGCTAGAAAATTCCCATACAATATTTCGTGGGTTAACCCAAACTGTCAATTTTTACACTGTAAAGTGAACAGGAATTTCTACGTGTTAGTGAGCAAATTGGCTTAACTTTTGCCTGGTTGTTTCCGCTCCTTTTCCATTGTATGCTCGAAGGTTTTGGGTGCCCCTAATGTAACCCTAATACGTGTTCAAGAAATTCAGTACTGTTTTAGTAACATTCCCTGCATGCCACAATTACAGCAATCGTAATTCGGAATATTGACAAGACGAATAATTTTCATAATCTTATCAATTTGACTATGGATTTACTTGTTTGCTTGTAATTGCTACCCTAGATTTGTGAAGCATTATTATAATTTATTGCCCACAAATTACGCTGCGAAAGAAAACCTTCGTAATGTTATTCTCTTGGCTTTACTAAATGCCTGACTAAACAGTCGCTGTGAAAAAGAGCATGATCTTGTAAGAAATTAAATAATAAACCCACTTTTAATAATACATATCTCTGCATTAGAGGCGAAATGCTATTAAAAGCAGTTTATTTATAACTGGTTCTTTCAGAATTATAGGTATGTAGTTATCTTTTTATTAGTTTATATTGAATTCGAGAAATAAAGTAATTTTTCAATGTGATTTTAAAATTCAAAGACGACTTACCTCTCGGGCGGCCTTTCCATTGGAAAAGTTTGCAGAAACCAGTCAATTAAAAACTGATTTCCTTTTAGTAGTGGTAAAACTTTATCTCTGACTTTTTCCAGCGTTATATCGTCATCATCGGAAAGCTCACTTAAAGCCGCGTATACCTTTTTAATTTGAGCTGGCTGTTTGTTAAAGTAAAGATTCAATTTCGTAATAAATGTACTCATATTGGATAATATGAAATGCTCAAAGAATTTCCCAATTTGTGCCGCCTCACCAGGAAGTAGAAAAGTCAAAAATATTTGAGCAAGTTCCGGATAATGTGGCAAGAGAAGTTTTTCTATTTTCTAAAAGAAAAAATAAATATGAGATCAAGATAATTAAAAAAAAGAATAGAAAAATATAGTTAAATTATTTAATAAATCACTTACATTATACATATCAGCAACTTGATCTCTCTGGGGGTTAAATGTTTTCAATATATTTTGAAACTTTTTAAAGCTTTCATTCTTTCCAGCTTTTCTGAATGTTTCTTCCACCTTTTCGTAGAAGTTCAACGCATATACTGAAAAAATAAGTGTTTAGATACTTAGCTTCCATAAACAATTTTTATTTATACAATTCACTAGAAATCAAGAATTAATCGAAATGTTTATTGCAAGAATTGTCGCGGACGGAGAAAGTGAGTTAATAAAAAAGTTGTCAAGAATAAACAAAAATCACAGACCATCGTATTAATAAGCTGGAGTTTTGAAATGTTGCATACGGCGGACGCCCCAAGATGACGCATTACTTTTTACTTCACAGCGACCTTGAAATGGGATCAAAAGAAATGCTCTGACGAGTAAAATGCGATTAGCTCTGTAACGTCATTTAAATTAAAACCTAAATTACAAAATTAACCACTGCAACTAACGTCAAGGTGTGAGCGGCGCACCGATGACTGAACGGTATTGGGGTATATAAAAATACTACGTCGTTAGCACCTAACCTCAGAGCACCGAGCACACCCTGTTGTAATAAGCGTGTGACCGTGTTTTTATCTCCAAATCACCTGTGAAGGAAAATTCTCACGACAAATGTTAAGCGTAGGCAGAATTCACGGTGGTCGCCAGACTAAATCCGATTTGTTTACTGCTCAAGCTTTCTGTCGGCCATCGTAACACGTGAGAAGTTTCCAAAATTTTAGATAATTTCTCGTAATTTAGAATTTAAGGTATAAATATGGAATTTGTAAATAAAAAGAGTCAGTCAGAATTTAAACTTCGGTAGATTCAGATGTTTAACCTTTTCTTTATTTTCAGAAATTTTGGTGTAGCGGTTAAAGTACCTTTCACATTTAATGAACATCCAACAATTCATTTTTGTATGACGGTTAAAGTGCCGCTTCACACCCTTCATCAACGGTCAAGTTTCAAGTGCCTTGTCCTTAAGTGAAGTAAAAGAATTTCACATAGCATTTTCAGATTAAATTGAGAAAATTTCAAATTGAATGGCGGACTGTTGATTCTGGCGGATAATGTAACTGGCCTTAGTGGTAACATTCATGCACTTCTTAGCAGTATGGACGGTCTTAACTTAAAGACAAATATGTTGTTTGACCGTTCAAATGAATTTTCATCAAAATTTCAATCTTTGTCTGGCACAATGGATGGCGCTTTTGCTCAAGTATAAAAAAATGTCAAGCCCACATCATCTCCGCATCCCGCTCTTTCCGGTGCGGTTATGCCTATTTTGAACGATATTAGGCGCAGCATCAGACATGTTAAAGGCGAGTTGGGAGCTTGGTTCCTTTGGCCCTTGAATGTCCCGCCTTGGCCCTGACCAGAGTCTCTTTCGCTGGCTCTGTTTCGCTGTTGGCTGCATGTGGTCTTGGCAAGTCTTCTGAGGCTCCCGCCCTGCATGCTACCGGGGCTGACAATTGGATGCCCGTTTGGAGAGTCTCCCCGCTCGTATTCTTCCTGGTGGTGCCTGTACCGCGGACGGAGGGTGGGGATAGTCGTTTTGAGCTGAAACGTATCCCCGGGTCCGCTATGGTCCTACCAAATTTTTCGTAGAGACAGATATGTTAGCTCCAGAGATCATGGAGGTGGTGTGTTGGTGGCGTGCAAGTCCCATTTGAATTGTACCGTATCAACGCTTCCTACTTTCTCAATTAAACTTAATGTAGAGCTTGTAGTTCTTATGATCTCCTTTTCAAAACAAAACTTATATCTTCTATGTTGCTACATTCCACCTAACATGTTTAATCAATTAGACGAGGATAGTCGTAGTGCTTTTGATATCTTAGTGTAGCGGTTCGCTACGTAATTGATGTTTCTAGTCGCTACGTAATTGATGTTTCAACTAATAAATATTAAATTTTAAAAGCATATCGCATTTTATTTGAATGTAGAAGGAATAGAATTGATTGTACAAAACAAAATTATTGAGTTCATAACTTGTTGAGAGTACTTTTGCCGCAATTGTATTTTTAGGGGCGTCAATAAGACACTTTGAAATTTTATATACAGATCAAAATCAAGATACCGAAATTTAGGCAAACACTTTGAAGAAAACTTCTCAGAGAACTCAGGTATGCATTGAATTTGTAAAATTATTGGCAGGAAATTCAATGTCACGGTTTACAGACTACAAGGTTAGCCAGGTTTGTAATTTGACATGCATGACGTCACTCTGGATACATTGTTTTGGTAGCATTCTAATTGGAAGCGAGCAAAAGAGACGTGATTTTTAATGAATTTTTTGTGTAATTTTTAATACAATAGAATCCGCGTTTATTTTACATCTTAATTTTTATTTTAGTATTAGATTTACATCACTCGTTACAAAATCGCCACAATGGGAAAGCTGTGAGAACAAAATATCCAGAGTGACGTCACAAAATGGCGATTCAAATTACAAACCTGGCTAACCTTGTAGTCTGTAAACCGTGATTCAATGTAAGAATTATTCATTAATAGTTGGAATTCTGTTGTGAAAGGGTGTTAAATAAAAATAATGACTTCAACCCAACGTTCAATGGGCATACAATGACAGCGACAATGACGATGATTACCCCAACGATGGTAACCTCTCAACCAAGGAAAATCAGCTTCAGGATGCATTTGCTTCCTTGTGTATACACCAAGTGAGTAGCGTCGCGAACATTTTGGGGAGGTAGCTGCATATAATTCCTTTGACTCAAGTAACATAGTGCATACACCCATTTCAACTGTTCTGTCAATTGTCGATTCTTATCACTCCCCCGCTTCTTCTATCCGTTTGTTATGAGCCTGAAAATATTAACCAGAGCACTGAAGTGAATGTTCTTTTTAAGGTCTTTGTATAACAAATACTTTAATAAATTTGGTATCCGTTTGCAACACCTTGAAAGAGTCATCGTAGGCCCATAAAATTTATTAGATTCCTACTCAGAATCAAAAGTTAGGTCGGTTTATGCATGTCCGTCTGTCAACACGATTACGGGCGAACGGAGGAACGTAGAAAGTTGGTACATAAGTTTGTTATTTTATTTGTGAGGTTGAGTTCGTAGATGAGCATAATCGACCTACAGGAACCCCCGCCCCGTATAATGGAAAATTATAAAGTACTGCAAAATGTGCATTTCTAAAGATACGAAATTGAAGTTCGATACATATATATATAATACCAATCCTCAGTGTCCCACAAAGAGTAATTCCATTATAATTTGGTTAAGAAAGTTTGTTAAAATTGGTCCACCGCTTCTTTATATCATGTGAAAGGGTGGTGAAAGTTCTACCAATATACAATGGAAATAACACGCCTTTTACCCGAAGACGTTTAACACAAAAAATCTTCCATATTTGTTTTTATTAAAACCTATAATTTAAAATGCTTATCAAACCAAACCACAAAAGAAGAAACTTTGACTAATTCCAATTTTATTTGTAGCAAACAAATACTTTTGCGTTTATATAAACTTTAAAAAGGCAAACCTTGCTGACTTGTCGAATTAAATTGCATCTATCGATTTTAAAGATTTGCAATGGTGACATCGATGCGGACGTTAACATGTTCTACGTCAAAATTTTCGAGGTGTTTACCTCTTGTGTTCCTTTTGAGAGTAAAAGATTTTCTTCTACCTCACCTCCGCGGTTCGACAGAGAATTGGGAGCTCTGAAGAGCAAACTTTGGAAGGCCTTTCTCAAAACTAGGAAACCATCGGACCACCGGAAATGTCGAAGGACATCCATGTCCTTCGATGGGCACTCTAACAATGACGCATATGAGACCTGCAATATGTTTGTCGCATTTCTCGAAAATGCGTTTCTGTCTTTCGACTTTGAACCGGATATTAACAATTTTGCGCACATTCAGGCAGCGCACACTTTGTTGTTACTACTCAGGCACAACCGGATTTCTAGGTAAGAGAGCGCAGGGAAAGGAAGGATACTGTCATCACTTGTTCCTCAAAAACCTTTTATATTTCACAAGCTGTATCAGACTAACAAACATGTAAATAAAAGGTATTTCTGGTATTTCACAATTTACAATCTCTCTACAAACACAAAATTTTCTCCTTCAAAATAAAATGCATCAAGAACAGAGATGCTTAAGTGTAGTTTTGATTCTCGGGGTGAACCAGTTTTGTCATTTGGTGATGACAACAAAGTGTACGCTGGCTGGCTCGTTCGATCATTTTACTTAAATTACACAAATTGGGTTTTCAAACTTTATTCTTGAGATGGGTTCATCGTACCTGATCATATCAAGTGTTTTCCGTGGTTTCGGTCTAGAATCTAGGGTACCTCAGGGTAGTCATCTTGACCCTTTAATTTTTGTGTTTTCATTGACGATATCGTGCATCTTTTGCGGCATTCCAATATTTTAATTTATGTTTGTTATGTATTAAGATAAGAAATGCACACACACACTTTGAATTACTTGAATTTATATTTGTTACACTTATGCATTTGCAAGCATGTATGTAGTGGTATGCAGCTAGACACGGCGGCAACCGCGCTTGCACTTCACTTCGTTCTTGTCTCTCGTGGAGTCTAAATAAATGAATTAGCAAAGATCGCGTGTTTCATTTATTCGGAGTTCGAAAGAACATAACATTGGCGACGAGGATCAAAAATAAGAAGCGGAGCAGTGGAACAAAAAATCACAATGACGGAAGCGGGAAGCGCTCAAGGAAAATCTACAACGGGTACAAGCAACGGTTTTCAACCCATTGCCATAGGTGGAAATTTTGCCGAATTTGATCCAGCAACTACAGACTGGGATGTGTTCGAGGCGAAAATCGAGCAGTATTTCCTCAGTATAGGAGAAACAAATGAGAAGCGAAAGGCAGCGTTCCTTCTGACCAAATTAAATCATGAGGTCTTCAAAATACTTAGGGATAGTGTACATCCAACGGAAATTTCTAACGTCACCTACAACCAAGCTAAGAACCATCTGACGGAGTATTATGGTAAGAAAATTTCAGTTTTTCTAGAAAGGAAAAATTTTTTCGGGTTGAAACAAAGCGACGATGAAAGCGTAAATCTGTGGTACATTCGCGTCAAACAGGGTGCAATAAATTGCAAATTCGCCGAAATAGATGGGGAAAAATGCAAAATGGAAATTGACACGGGGAGCGGGGTCACAATCATGCCCAAAATAATGTACAAAGAAAAGTTTCCAGGACGAAAAGTGAAAGTGTCTAATGTCAAGTTTTATGGATATGGCGGTGAAAATTTAACAAATCTGGGAAAAGTGACGTGCGAAATCAAATATCAAAAAAACAAAAAATTAATGGACATTTATATAACTGAGCAAGGTAAAATTGGCCTGCTGGGTCGTGATTTTCTGTCGGCATTCGGAATAAATTT
>QYTT01093979.1:95780-116469 GCA_006980735.1 Dasypogon diadema | reverse complement strand
ATTGTGCTTTCACTTTTCCCTAGATTAGATATTCCCGCTTTTTATTTGGTGGGGTTTCTACGAGGGTTGCTATTTATATATCCGGAACTGGATAACAATGGTGCCGCTACGCGTCATCAGACATATCCATAGTAAAGTTTGACATTTTTTGAAGGTATACGTACTTAGAACGTTTTGCAATAGGGATGCTATTTGTGTTGAACTTGAAACTTTCATCTCAGTCAATTTTCGTGTGATGATTTACTATGACTTTCGACGTGGATTATTTCAAAAACAGTGCATCGATCAACTCACTACGGCTTTTGGTAATGAAGCCTATCTAAACCATTGTATGCTACTGGTTTAGTGAATTCAATCGTGGCCGTCATTCGCTCCCGGACGAATTTAAAGAAGGTCGTCCAAAATTGGTTTTTGTGTCAGAAAGCATCGATGCTGTGTGTGAACTGATAATGCATGATCATCATGTGGCATACCATGAGATTGAGGCATCCCTGGACATTAGTATGACAAACGCGTACAATATTTTTCATGAAAACTTAGTAGTGAAAAATATTTGTTCGCATTGGATTCCGCATAATTGGTATCACTCTAGCACACTTTGAAAGCGGATTTTTATACAGTTCGCCGAGTACTACTTGTGTGCCAAACTTTATCGAAATCGGCGTCTGCGGCCTGAGAACCCTCCCTTTGAGACAGATTTTAAATGTTAGTCTCCGGGGACTGACGCTGCACTCAAAGGGTTAATTCCTTTAAAAAGCACCTGGAGAAGAGTCGCACGAGTATTCGAAACGTTCAACTTATTAAATGGTTATGAAATTATATTAATAGACTGGTCCGAGTGTTCCTCAGAAATCAACCTACATCATATTCGTTTATAATTATTTATTTTTTAAAGCTTTTTCGGGAAGTATGACGCGATGTTGATGTGAAGGTCAATTGCGAATAGGCCAGAATTCAACACTATTCACTACATACGCATTACATTCTTTTCTCCCCAACATCTAGGGTATAACATAATTGGTCTAAACCAATTGTAACTTCTTTTCTTGTTGTTTTCACTAAGAACTTCAAATTTTAACTAATTCCCAGACAACTTTGTTCTGGGTGAGTGCTGTCAAGATCTTTTTGCTTCCTCATTGCATAGGAAAAAAAGTGTTGAAATATGTTAAGAGATCTAAAACCAATTTCGTTCTTAGAACTAACATATATTTTTTTATCATTCTAGGTAAGTGTGCGACCTATACTTTTCTACTTTTTGGTAAGTAGAATAAAAAAATCTTTAAAAGTGTTTGAACTCCTATACGACAAATCATACAAGATGTGATTCTTAAACAGATAAAATCATTTAAAGTTTAATACAGGGTGTATCTAAAACATGTCGGCAAACTTTACAGGCGACTTGTAGAAGTCAAAATAAGAGTTTTCTTTCATATAAACATATGTCCGAAAATTCATCTTCTTCAAGCTAAAGTACTTCGAAATATTATCACTTTAAAAATTGAAGTTGAATAGATATCAAAGTAGTAGGGAAAAATTGTCAGTCAATGAGGCGAAGAATGGAAGCATGCATTGTCTCAAGTGATTCACATTTTGAACATTTGTTGCAATTAAAAGTAAAACTAAAAATAAAAATAAAAAAGTAGTAAAAAATGTGTGGTTTTTCTTGAACTATTCGAAGACCTCTAGCTCGGAGGGGATGAATTTTCGGATACATGTTTATATAAGAAAAGTCTTATTTTGATGTCTACAAGACAAGATATATTTTGTGTAGTTCTTCTTCTTCTACGAATCATTCTTCTTCTTCTCCTAAAGACATCCAAAACACATTATTTCAGATACTCCTGGATTACGTTCATTACGGTGAAGATGCTGTTAACCTTAGCACGCTTTTCCTCGACTTTTATTATCATTTCGTAATACATAGCTTGAATTGACTTACTTACTTTTAAAGAATGGTCCTTCGAGCCGGATATGAATCAGTGATCTAGTACCAGCCCATCTAGAATCTAGACCAATATCTATTGGTGCCAACTGTTGAATAGTTCGCTCATATAGACAAGTGTTATTATCAAAATTGTGGTTAAGTTGATCCCTGAAAATACAAAAGGACAAGATATGCCATAGTGTAGGCACAAAATGCACAAGCACAGAGCAAATGTGTGTGGATAATAAGGGGCCTTTTCGAAGCTTGGCATCTCTGAAATTCTCTGTAATCATTATTAAGTATATCAAAAATCAATTTTAGGCTATTTTTAATATACATTCATTCGATTAGTTTTCCTATTAATTCTATTTCTGTCTACTCCCTTATTTGTCGTTTTTTATAAATAAATCTTTCAAAGTAAATGCTCGCTGCCCGAGGCAACAGTTACTTATTCTAAAGATCCCTAAGGACAAGGAAAACGGAAGCATATTCCTCTCAGAGCGCCATTACAATTGGAAGTACATGGGTACATGAATACATGGCATTCAACCCAAAATATTATCGCCACATTAGGTGGGAACGACTCAAATTTAAGTATTCTAAGATAGGACATTTTCTTGTTCCATTTCTTCTCGAATGTGTAAAAATGTCTTTTTTATCTCGAAATAAAGTACACGAGAATATCCCGACACAAAATAGGGAAGAAATAAGTAAACAAAAACCAGAAGAACATTTTTATCCTGAACGCTGTGCTGTGATGATGAGACCGAAACTCCCGCTGTGGTATAGTATAGTATCATACGAGTAAATATATGGAAAAAATGGCAAAGAAGAAGCCAATCTGAAAGGAAAATCCCTGAGTATCATTGAAATTTCCGCTAAAAGGAAAAAACAAATCTCCTCGACATTTCACACTTGACACTTGCTTGCTGTAAGGACTACGTAAACAAACAAAGCAAAGCTTTACAGACGGGACAGACCTCCTTTCTATCACATGTTTGTTAAAGTATTAGTGAATTGTGGGAGCGGAGCGCATCCAAGTGTAAGCTATTCAGGCAAGGGTCTTGAAGGTACGTATATCCAAGTATTTACGATGAATTTTGGGAGTACGATAGGCCTGCGGCTCTAATTCCTGGAACTTCCCACCTTTGGGAAGTTGGATTTAGTTTGGAAGGCATAATCCTATGTGTGTGGCACATTATTCCAATGATTTATTTGGTCCCCATTTAGCAGAGGAATACCTGATTTCATAAAAATTACGACCAAGATATGTACTTTTCGATTGGATATGCGGAAATCTAGGCCTTCAGGATGCCATATAATTATTTTGGCATATTATTAGAGGTCACGAAATCTTTTTATATTTATTCTTATGGTTGGTCCTTGAAAAACTTAGGGATTATATAGAAATCGGTAGATTCTTATATGCTTGGCATTTTTTCATGTGGTTGATAAAAGAAAAGCCTAAGGATTTTTCTACATAAACCTAAGAAAATACGATTAAAATAAAAAAAATCTCAACCCTGAACGTTAGTATATTTAAGGTATTAAAGATTACTTGTCAGATTTGTTTAAAATATTTGTTTTTATGGAAGTTCTTAATCACATTAACTGATGAAACTGCTTAATTTAGGCTCTGTATATAATAAAAATTTTAAATGGAGAATACCGGCGGCTTATGGCATCTAAAGTTCAGGGTCCAGATTTTACCGACCACAGAATAATTACACAAAATAATTTAGTATTAGAAAAATTATAATTCGGAATCCAGGGTGTACTTAGTTAGCAGAGCAGATGAATTCGTAGTCGTAGTTGATTATTGTTACCACCTTACTGACCATTTTAAAATATCCTGCTCATGAGGCAGGTAAACGTTAACCACCTTGTCCTTGAGAACGAAATCCAAAGAAGAGATTGGGGTTCCCAAACTCTTGCCTGAGGATAAAGAGAATCCTGCTGGAGTTCTTTTTTTCTAATGGAATTTCTCGAGAATTAAATGCAATCTCCCAGGAGAAACTCCCTGTAAATCCTCAGCCACCTTAAAGTGGTCACCAAGCGACAGCACAGTCTCTATGCAATTCATAGTCACTATGAAGTGATCCCATCTCCTCCTCGTTGGACAGTATCTCGCAGAGTTCCACCCCACTGCTCTTACCTCCCTTTTGAGACTTAGGCATCCTGATCTTAGCTTTTTCCTAGCTGCCGATCTGTTTGTCAGCTCCTCGGCGGAGCTCGTCTCCCTTTTGGAGTGAGACGGCTTAAAGCCTTTTGGGTTTTCGGCTCTGGTGGAGCCATTTCGGACTCTTTCGATCTAACAGCGTAGATGTAGTGTAGTGCTGTACCTTTTCAAGAATATGAGGAGATCCTCGTGGTCAGTCTGCATGAAAACCCTTGAAAACTTTACCTTCGTTGGTCT
The DNA here is from genome assembly GCA_006980735.1 of Dasypogon diadema. Classification (NCBI taxonomy): domain Eukaryota; kingdom Metazoa; phylum Arthropoda; class Insecta; order Diptera; family Asilidae; genus Dasypogon; species Dasypogon diadema. Next base: position 112,129 of record QYTT01093979.1, on the reverse strand, counting down.
AATTGACATAGGTCACGCTAAAAGGTGCTTACCACCGACCTCAATGCCCTCAAGTATAAACTTGGCTGCTGATTGGGGCTTGGTGATATAAACCTTCATCAAAAAAAAATTTCTTTTATTCTCCAAATGCAAACGTTTTTCTTTCACATCATCGTTGAAACGATCCAATAAGTTGGCATAATACTCGTCATTAATCGTTTTGCCCTCCTTTTCAAGGTAATCAACGTAAATTATGCCGCGTGCATCCGAAAACACTGTGGCCATGACTTTGTTGGCCGAAAAAGTCGCCTTGGCCTTCTTTGACGCCGTTTCGCCACGGGAAACCCACTGCTTGGTTTCTGGTGTTCCTTGGTCTGTGGTCTGCTGTGATGAATCCATGTTTCTTCAACAATTATGAATCGACGAAAAATCATTCGAATTTCGATTTAACATCACCAAACATTCTTTTGAAGTTGACACAAGTGCGTGTTTATGGTCAATAGTGAACAGTCAAGGCACACATCTTTCTCATATTCAAATGAGTTCTTAAAATGTTCTGCACCCGATCAATTGAGATCCCCACAACCTCAGAAATCTCACGCACTTTCATTCTCCGATCATTTGTCATCATATCGTGGATTTTTTCTTCTCGATCATTTCTGATGTGATAAAAGTTGTTCAATTTAAATGGCTGTCACTCACAAACTAAATGACACAGTAGTAGCGCCTTCTCTTGTTGAGGCCAGGTACTAATCATACAACCCTGGTAAATTCTTGTGCAAGTAAGGCTGAAAAAATCTGAGTAAAAAAGATATATTGGAAATTATTTTTAACTAGACAAATGTGCCAGCATGCCTACATCCCGACTACCAGTGGCGGTTTTTTCCACGTAAGGAGCTATCGCCGCCGCTAGCATTTCGACTACCGGCATGAGTCCTATGGAAAACTAACAATTTTGCAAAAAAATGCCAGCTCAATTTTTTCATTTTAGACCATTTTCGACGTTGAGCAAACATTTTTTCAAACCCCTAGTCCTCTAGTTCGAGTACAAAACTTATCTATAGTTTTTGAAGCGAAGAAGCGAATTTATTTTTTAATTGAAAAAGTTGGAAATTAATGAAATAAGTTAATTTCTTTTTGAACATCGAATTCCTCTGATTGATTTTCGTAGGTGTTTAGGAGGAAATAGACTGGATTTAAATCTGTGCCATTTTTATATGGTAGCATGCTTTTTCTGCTGCTGATTTGTATGGAAAATACTGTGAAATGCTGCAGCAATTTAAACCCTGGAAATAAATAAATCCAATGAAAAGTTTCAATTTGATATAGGTATGGTAGGCGGTTGTTATTAGTTATTACTACACCACGCCTTACGTTGGCAGATTATAAGCTAATACGCTCGTATAACCCTGAATTTAGTAACTTGATTAGTGGCTTTCTAAAATGTGCTGTTGTTTACTAATCCAAAGCGAGTTATGTTACATTTACAAACACGCAATAGGTGTAACATGTTCGAGAACATTATTCTGTTAAGTAACGAACCATCAAAAATAAATTCCACGTTTTTTTTCCCTCAACCTCATCAGCAACGGAAATTGAAAGCGCTCTGATCTTACCATAAATTCGCAAAGATTATGGCAAAGAGCACCACTTCACCGCTGTAATCTGAAATTATTTCGTCATTTTATTGTGTGTTACCCATGTTACCACGTTCTTGCCCTATGTTCCAAGGTCTAACGCTGCTATTTGTGCAACGTTTGCTTCATTTCGTTTTTATGCCCAGCACGTTCCAATGATTAATTGCAAGTCACTCAATTTCCCGCCACGAGCCAGTCGTTTGTTTTCTTGGATTTGAATTGAAGTGCTCTGGGCTGATACCAGTATCAGATAGGCCAGTACAGTACAGTTATAGTTATAGTAGTGGTGTCAGAAAGCGCATATAATGTGTATTGCAGCGAAATGTGTTTGTTTTGCTAAAGTGCAGACTATTTGCATTTGCAGTTTTATGACTTTCTCTGCTTGGTTTCGCCTGTAAATCACAACTAGATAAAAAGCAGCAAATTTGAATTAAAAATTCATGAAAATCTAGATTCTAGAACAAGTACTGAGCGCAACTGAAAAATGATCTCAAGATTGAACGTAATGAGTGCGCGATGAGTGCAATTTTACAACACGCAAACGCACCTGCCCATAATGCCCAAAGCTCATACCTCCCTTAGATACTTCTGCTTAATTGAGATACGAATATTTCCCAGAAAATTATTGACAAACATTTTGAACACATCTTCAAAACGCATCTCAACTCATATCTCTGCGAAAGTACACCTAAATCAGAAATTGAACGACACCGTGGACGAATATATTGAACTTACATTTTTCACATTTATCAACATGTCTAATGGCGGCTGTGTTCTATTGCCAAATGATCTCCCGAAAAGTGATTAAGAATTGCTCACCTCAGGAAAATTTTGCACTTCCAGTGGAAATTCAAACGGGGACAAGAAGCAAATTTCCCTGCCAAAAAATTTTATGGTGTTGTTGCTCAGTATGCAAATTAAATTTATCGACGCATCGATTAGAATCAGCTCCACACTTTTTGGCCTGTGTCGTTCATTTGGAAGTCTTTAAATGTGGGATAGACGGGTTGACCGAATTAGATCCGGATATTTTCAGTTTGCTATTAATCATTGCATTTTGTGAAGAGGAAGTGCAGCGTTGATTAGATCAGAAAGTGTTCTGAAGAAATATTTGGGGTAAATGAAACATGTGGTCGGAGGAGACGAGGGAGGGCTGGAAATTATGCTGAATTTATTATCATTCATGGTTATCAGTATCGCAAAATATTTTAATGACTTGTGCCAGTAATAAAACAGCGATACATCAACGTGATACAGTAAAAATTTCTTTCATTGGAAAATTGATGCTATCTCAGTCATACTTTTCAGCCCTGACCTAGACTGTGCGTTACATAAGTGGACCTGGTCTCTTAAAAATGGTAGTAAACGTGGATGATTCTTCTCACAACATAGAGTTTCAAATTAAGTAATAAAAATCAAACGGTCTTCAACGTATGGTTCCAGACAAAACCCCACCTTAAGTGACAGAAAATTTGAAGCTGTAGACTATCACAATGCATCGGATTTTCAATATGCAGTAAAGGCCAATAGCAAATTTTAGTAGGACTATGTTGGCTCTTTGTTATGATGACCCATTAAGGTCCAAAAATTTGAAGAGCGTGACTCTCTTCACTCCCATTTCACTCGCGTGTCTATGCGATTGCGTACGATCCAGAATCGTAGGATTTTTAGGACATAGCCTGCTGAAAAGTGTGTCCCTTTTAGATGTCTTCTTCAGTACTTCAGACATTTTTCCAATTCCATCTGAAACAAGTCCATAACTCCCTTTCTCGCCGTTGAAGAGTTATTCTCTCTCTTTCTCTCTTTTCGAATTATATGCCTTCCAAGCCTGTGGTTCAGTAATCCTCATGCGTTTTTAGCGCTCTTCTGACCTCTGTTTTCAAGCTCATCAGTTCTGATATTGTTACCTCCAGCTGTGACTCTGCACTTCTTATCGTCTTAAGTGTCCTGTTTTACTATATACCTCTCCAACACTTCGGTATACTTTGTCACATCCCGTGTTCAATCACAAGTCCAAGTCTCTCTTCTAGGTTTGTCATTCATGCTAGCCCACATTGTATTATGCGAAGTTACATCGCACCCAGAGTACAACATTATCCAGCTCCCCTATGTTGAGTGGTTCTGCAGAATCCTAAGACAAGTACGCAGAAACAGTCACGAAAGCATCACTTCCCGCACCCATCACCATCACGCTGTAGTCTGGTGTGCACAGGTGCGTTTACATTCGATACCTCAACACACGTTCCAGTCCTGGTTCTTTTCTCTGTTTTTTAGGTAGCGAAACCTCCATACGCTTCCCGGTAGTCCCTTGATCCCACCTTTGTGGAACCAAAATTTTCTCAAAGAAGCGGTGAGAAATGCAGCCGGGAAAACTTAATTCATTTTAGCAAAAATTTACTTGAACGAAACTTAATTCTTGCAGCTATAGGTAATCGAAAATTTGAAATTAAGACGCTTTATACCTAAAAACTATACACAAAAAAGGTAGCTACATAGATGACACATGCATGCAAACTCTACTTCAAAATTTCCTGTTTCCGTTCAAAAGAAATCGCTAAATCAAACTTTTGGCCACATCAGACACAATTGCATCAATCATCCGAAAGTCAACACTACTCATCATCAACATATCGATTCAACAGGAATCCCATCTTCATCCACTTGCAACATTTCAACTTTTCCCGACCAACATCCCGTGATGGTGACCTTTCCTGGCGATGCACTCAAGTACGTGTGCACAGCACAAGTTGGAGGGCTAGTTCCGTTCATATGCGTACGTACCAAAACTTCTTTATTACCTGGAAACTCGTAATTCAATCAAATTGTGTAAATCCATTGATTGATCCATTTATAAAATGATGTCATTTCCGTCAGAGTTCGGGTACCCACCTCAGTCCTATATCCTGTCTTGCTGGTGGCCCTGGTGCCTAGTTGTCTGCCTGCCAGCCAGCTGACTTTGTCTCTGTGTGAGTGAAATTTCGTTGCCTTGTTGATAAATCCCACCTTTTACAACCCTCGATTAACATTTTCCGCCCTCGCTCTCTTTTTCACCCATACAATTGACTGGCAACATGACCTGCCCACATAAAATGTCGTTAGCTGACCAGCAGCCAGCATTCTGTGGTCACTGCTTGAGATTTGGACGTTTTTAAAGCTCACCGAAAGCTCTTTAGGCCGTTAAACAGGGGGTGGAAATTAAACGATGAAAATTTTTTTTGGAAGAAGGGAGGCAAGCCTGGATACAGTAGATCCAAAGTTACGTTTGCTCTTTCAGCTTTAGGGAGGATTTTCTATGCGATGATTTTGATAAATTATTCAGACGGAGGGTTGGTTCTTATTTTAGGAAGTCATGCCTTATTTCTGTACTGAAGTGGGAATATTAAATTACGTGAAATGAAATAGTAACTGTGGAATTATTTCGCCCGTGTTGTAATTACATTTTAAAATGAGAAAACAGAAAAGGTGTGAATGATTCATTCAATCCGTTGGTAACAAACACTGTTTCTTATTTCCCTAAAAGAAGCGATTTAAATATATTAAAAATTCAGAAAGGTTTAAATTATGTGAACGAGTTGGTCCTAATATTTCTAGGAACTTTTTGAGGAATTTACCTGTGATCTTTTCGCAAAGCAAGTCGAACGGGGGTTTAGCTTGCACAGTAAATGTAGCACTCTCATTAGCCTTATATCAATTAAATATATAAACGCAATTCTAACTTTAATTGGCATATTATAAAACCTCGTATACCAAACGGGATACTTTCGTGCCACTGGACAACAAAACGCATTCAAGTGTCTTAGGTTTAGCAGCCGTCATTCGTTGAATTTTTCGAACGATCAACGGTTCGCAATCTACATTCATCAGTAAATTCATTTGCAACATTTGTAAAAATGTTAGGGTGTGTTGGAAGTTAACAGGTGTAAACAAAACACAATTAAAGTTGGGTTTGTTTGCTCTTGGCGGATGTAAACTGTAAATAAATAGAAATATTTGCCTCCAATGCAATATCAAACATTACTCCATGCAATTTTACAATTTTATGCAGTCTTGTAAGGGGTGACTGCGTACACTGTTTTGTCGAATTCTTTCAGGTGATGAGTATTACGCGAATTTGTTAAAAAAAATGAAAAATAAAATTTCTACAATTTGAAGTGGAATAATTTTGTGATTTTTATTATTATTATCTTGCCCTAAAATCTTGATATAGTTTAAAAAAGTTTTCTCTATTATACAGTAAATAGTGGACCACCTTGAAACTGCTGATAGATCAGATCATGACTTCCAAATTTCTAAAATTAAAGACAAAAATTGAACATGTTATTCTTCGTCCTGCAAAATTATCCCTCTAGTGGTATTACTTTTTTTCTGAAAAAAGTTGCATCCTTCAAGGATGCAACCACGTCGATATCTTCAATCGTTTAGAAGATATTAAAATTAATAGAAGATCAACAATTTAGTACAGGAGACGTTCTACATGTCCACCGTTCTACATGTTCTCGATCGTAAGATCCCGGAACTTTGGATAGTGGCACCAAGATTTGTATTGCTTCTTGCTTTCTCACAGTTGGTCCTCCGCCGCCAATCAAGTGGGAACCGTAAATAACGTCGCATCTCGACAGAGAAATAAGGTGGAGCGCCGTACCGTATAAACCACATATTACGTCGAAGGGAGAGCCGTAATTCCAAGTAACGTGTCTCGTTTAAAACAAGGAAGACGAAAGGTCCTAAAACACCAGACGTTTATTTAAAAATTTTTCCTGGTGTATATTCACAATAACTACCCTAGGATTCTTCTGTACTCATAGATATATATTATGACTCCGTCCCTTGTGAAGGAGTCATCGGTCCAAAGGAGAATCCTCTGAGATCAGCACCATTCTTGTTTTCGTGAAGCAACCATTGACAAAATGTCAGCCTTTTCTCTTTATCAGATTCAAATATTGCCCGAACAGGCTGAAAATGATTAGAATGCATCCCGTGGGATCGCAGAATTCTAGTTCTTAAAGTGATATTACGGATGCTTAGCCTCGGGTTCTCTTCAATAAGATCCAGAACACAGTCTTCTGCGTGTTTGTTCGGTTGTCTGCCACAATCGTCAGTTCGACAACTTAAGGATCCTATCTCAGTCAACCTTCTGCGCACAGTCTCAAAAGTATTTCGATGTGGTGTTCTTCTTCTGTGATATTTTTGATGGTATCTCCTTTGCGCTTCTGCAGTATTTTTTCGTGTTTCTCCGTAAATAGGAAGCATATCCACATATTTTTCATTCGTGAATGTCGGCATATTCATCTAGAGAAATGAAAGCCAAAACCAAAATCCTATTCAAATTCGAAATAGTCAAAACTGAAATTCAAATAAAAATTGAAATTCAAAGTAAAATTGAAGTCCTAACCAAATCCAATATCCCAGCCAAAGCCGAAATCCAAAGTCCAAATCAAAATCGAAATCCAAGTCAAAACCGTAGTACTAATTTGACTTGAAACCAAAGAACACAAGCCAAAATCTAAAAATGTAGAGTCAAAATGAAGTAAGCCAGCAACTAAAAATCACTAAGAAACTTCCGCCACAAATCACCTCCAAATTGGAAATGTTTGTCGTGCTCTCTCACCTTAAATGAATGACTCCAAGCACAAATTTGTCGAGGAATTGATGGTGTCTGATCTATTAATAATAATATCTTCTGAACGGCCCTTGATAGGCGTAACTGCTTATTGTCCTGCAGGACCAAGGATAAAATGTTGCATTTAAGAAAGTTTTACATTAATCTAAGTCTCAAGCCCCATATCGTTATCCTGCAGTGTTCTCTACAGTACCTCTCTCCAAAAAATAAGGATGAAGGATTGATTCTAGAGGGGGAGGTCTCGGTACAAACCATGATCAGGATACCTCATAAAATCGATTGGCATAGGTATGACCGAAAGACTTTTTAGGGACACTTATGTATATATGATTCCAGGAATTGGTATTGCCTATAGCTCCACATAAAGGATCCGTATTCTAAGGGCAATCGTGAGGTATAAAGAATTCTGAGTGACGATCCTGAGCAAATTCATGTGAAGTTGTTCTTAGTGAAGCCTTCGAAGTTTAATCGAATGCCAAGCCGTGGTCAAAAGCTTTCCGAGCCTTGGTCAGAAGCATTTCGAGCCTACCGAGTGGTTGTTGAGATGGTATTAAAGGGCAGTCGCAATAGGAACACTGCAGCGTCACAATCTGTCTTCTTACTGATAATAAAAAAATAATAATTATTCCATAAAAGTCTAAGATTTCCAATGTGTAGAGATGTCCTGATGATGTCTGAATGGCTCGTCCATTCAATTTTCACAATCGTGTTTTCCTGCTTTATGAAAACTTTTGCCGAATATTTGACATGGTTCCGCCTATCGTTTGAAACAATTTTACGAATTTTTTTTACATATCCCAAGGCCGCCCTTAAATTTATGTAATTTAGAATGAATTCGTACCGACCTATTACCTTTATTTGGGTTAGAAAATTAGAACAAGGAAGGTGGTGATACCACGACAAGCCCAAACCGATGTTATCGACCTTCTGCACAACATTGTGATATTTTGCCAAAAAAAGCCTGGTTTTTCTGTTATTTTACATAAATCGCTAACCCAGGATAAAAGTAAAAAACTAACAAGGGATGAACCTTGCATGCGAATGAGGCATTTTTCACATTCCCATTGCAAAAGGTACAAGGAATCGAAGAACCGTGAGAACAGCGACGGAGGAGGAGACATATCCATGAGTGCTTACTGTGCCTGGTACTTCGTATCACTAATAGCCCGACCGTGAATCCATGAGCAACTCTAAGAGCATGCCAACTTGGAATATATCGAATTCTAACTACCACCCTTTACCTGCCCGTCCAACCCCCACACTTATCAGCCACCAACAACTTCTGGCAGTAGTGATAGGGTGAATATGCATTAAACTGACTCTCGGCGCAGATTGCTATTATTAGTTAGTGGCCTATTTTGAGCAGTTTCGAATTTGCTAATCGATTTTAGGGTATTGCCGGGAACGATTTGCATCCGCACATTCACCGGTCTTTTTGGAGTGGATTGCAATTAGCGCGCACTGGCGTTTCGAATGAAAACGCACATCAACAGAACCTGCCGGGGAAAGAATCGTTCCACTTACCCCGCCCGCAACCTTTTGAATTTACTTTCGAATTTATTGAATAATTCATGCAGCGTTATCAATCACAATCAGAATTTGTTGACACCAGTACTTTGCTCGGCATTGTTTAAAAATTCACTAGGCTTCCTTTCAGCACACTTACAGCGGCAAAAAGTGATTTATAAATCAAAGTCCTGACAAGCCGATCAAACGGGTACCGAATGCGAAGGATAAGAGCGTAAGTGCTCTAAATGCAGACGACTTGTTTCGGATTTTATTTTTATATCGAGCGGAAGGAAGAGTCGTAAATAATGAGCATTTGCCTGAAGTAGATGGCGTCTTCAATCATATTTCACTCCTGGCCTCTTCCCGGATGTCTAAATTTCTTTTACGTATGCATATCACGAGATACCGCCTCCTTTTTCTCAATATAACAATTTTTCCTTTGTTCCAGAGCACACATATATCCCACCAACTAATATGGATGTTGGATGGTAAACAACTGGTGTGCTCCGAAATACTGTCATCCATAGCCTGTTTCGGTATATCTTTATACGTGCCCCATCGAATCGATAAGGACACTTTAGACACATTGGTGGATTCCGAAGAAATATTAATCTAGGAGGAAAATGATGGATTCAAATAGCGCCGTTTTTCTCCGGGGAGTATATGGAGTATACATTTATTGTACAACACAATTTCTTTCATGTTTGGAGAAGATTTATAAGCCATCTAGCCAATAGGATGGGTTGCTTTGATGGGATGCCATTTATATTTATGGTGGAATTTCTCTAACTGTGGAATTTTTGTACATATAATACAATTTTTACTTCTTGGTTGCAAGATGTTGAAAATGTTAAAATAATAGTATATACCAGGAAATCAAAAGCAATCAAAATGGTTTCGGTTCTGGCGATGGTGGTGGTGGTGGTGTTAAAAAGAACTACTGTTTTTCTTTCTTTAAACTGAAGAATACAATTATAAGATTAAGGATCTGTTACACGGCTTGTTGATAAATTACCTTGCTCTGCTTTAGCTGAATTTGCCAGCTTTGCTTGATGCCACATACATCCAAATTATTTTGTAATAAGGTTAGTGGCCATCTTTTAATGCTTTTTTCGTCGAATATTCCAGATCATTTGAACCAGTTTGTCTACACCAGCTGAACTGATTATAAAAGTGTACTATTTCATGTTTTTTTTTCATCTGTTACGTAGTCGTTGAATTGTGATAGCAGTGATGTGACCAACTTATTTTTTTTGGGCACCTAACAGCAAGGGTCTTATTTGCTTTAATCCCAAAAGTACGAGAACATGGCGGCCATTCTTTATGTGGAGAGTTTTTACACCGATTTTTTACAAAAGTCACAGAGATAAAAATACGGAGAGAGCATTTTCGTCTCAAGAATGGCACCCTTTTAGGTTTGTCTTAATCATGCGTAGAGAAAACATTCAACACTTGTTATAAGATTTCAGGTCCGCAAATGTGTAATTGATTTAGAGAAAGATTGAAAATGTTCTTGAAATATTCTTTTTGTTTGTTTCCGACAATATATGCCTTATACTTGCAACATTTGTCAGGTTAAAAAATTTCCCAATCTCCTCGTCCCTAATTTCCTTCCGACTAAGCTGTGCTGTGTACATCAGAGGCTTGTCTCCTAATCTTAGGCAACACCTTAAAAAAACAGATCTGGAGTTTATGTATTTTTAGTAGTTACACAATTCAAATGCAAATCTTGGCGCGTTATTAAGGATGCAAAAGACAGCTACACTTTGTGCATATAGCATCGTCTATTTTCTACGCATGGCCTGTGATAGGGAAAGTATAAGGCAAGAGTAAAGGTTGTACCATTTTTGAGCTGAAGATTTCTATGATATTCTCTCTCCATATTTTTCATCTCAATGGAAAAAAGCTATAGAATTTATTACTTTTAACATTCCTTAGTATTTAATCTTCCGTCGGACGTTTTGCGAATATTTTATAGGATTTTAAAAATGCCAATTAGAGTAAGTGAAAAAGTACAATATGCGCCCGAAGGAAGGTTAACATGGAGCCTATAACCTTTTCCTAAAAATGTATGATTATTCAGCAATCAGCATCCAATTTTCATAAATTTAAATCCATAAACAATGGAGCTCTGAAAGGACAAAAGGATAAGTACTTCAGAAGTGTTCAATTCTCTAACTTCAAAAGCTGTTATACAGTCCCTTGTTAGCTAGTTTCCAAATTTAAACGAAGTTTTCTGCCATTCAAACAAGATTCTTGTGCAGACTCATCTTTGGCTACGAATGTAAGCTTCGAGTGCCTAATCTCTTTAAGCGGCTTTGAGAATAGTTAATCACATTTCGTTTGTACGTTTTTAGTGAAATAATGATATCTAATTAGAATGGCGTGTCAAAAAACAAACATACACCACCATACAAACCGTCTGCATAAAAACGCGCATATTTAAATTCTCTAAACGTAGACATCATTTGCGCGACATTTTCTGTGTCACCCTTAATAAATTGATCCCCTCTGTGTTATGGAAGCCTTACAGAGTGACATGAAATTGGATTGTGTTTTGTCCACTTTGCAGAGGGGTGGGTTTTTGTCCTCCTTTCACTGAATAGCAGCAACCAACCCCTTTTGCCACTGCTAAAAAACCTTGTGCTTCTCTTACTTTGTATTTTTCTCTGCATCCTCTGTAAATCGTTATCCTCCTCATGGTGTTATTCGTAATTTTTTTATTTGCTTAAAAATGCCACAACACAGCCGTCGACAAGTATCCGATTTCACAATTTCATGTTGGTTGAGTGAGGCACTGGATGGATACCACGGTGAAGCCTTGCAAGAATTTTTCTTCGAGAAACATTTTCCTTCTTCTTCTTTTTTACCCCTTGTAAAGGAAAGGAAGTAGGAATGGTGGTTCCGGGCTCATTTTACCTTCCTATCCATGTAGTGTGGCTCTTCACATTTTTCACTCTTACGGTTAATTATATGACAGTGAACAAAATCTCACGCGGTAAAGCGGGGGGATGATATTACACTACCCCATGTACATTTCATACTCCAAGTGGGGTGATGGTGTAAATGATGAATACTGACAATTGAATCAACCGAACACTCCCCAACTACGCCGTGCTGCCTTGTTATAGTGCTTCAGTTTGATTACGCCGTAAACTGCACTTTTATTCTTTATCAAGTTCTTGCTGTTTGTTTTCGTATATTTTTGAACTAATTTAATTAGAGTGAAAATCCTGATTTTATTGTGTTGGCTAGGTCAATTACTGTGCTGTTTTGTAAGTGCTTTTCAATGTATTTTGAACATATATTTTTGTTATTATGACTTTATTTGTGAAATGGATCCACTGCTATTTTTGATGTGCAGAAATTATTTGAATACAATTTTGTATCTTCGACAAACAAAAACAAATTACAACCATTTCCAAAATCGAACATAAAGTTTAATATTCAGTTAAGTATGCAGTGATCCATTACTATTATGGATAATTGGAAATTAAATTGATTGCCTGGGAAACCGTTTCACTCTTTTTGTGTTTTCATTAACTTGTGGAAAAATGAATGTGAATTTTAGTAAACGAGACTGAACCTTACAAAGTTAATATAATTATTTATTTCATAAGCAAACAAACTATCACCATAACGCTTTAATAATTATCTCCAAAATTAAAGTGTCCAATATCAATATCCTGGCAATTGCGAATTCCAATTTCGCTGCAAGTTCGCACCTCTCATCTGCAACACTGACTCAACTAGCTGGCTTTTTGCGTAAAACTAATCAAGGTTCACTGGCTAAACCTCTGAGCGAGATGCTTCATTTATCATATTTTAAAGGTATTTCTCCATCGTTATAAAAACGCAGAGGAATGAAATCTCTCTAAAATCTCTTGCAATAGGTCTATGCAATCATTTCGATTCTAATTAAGGTTTATGAGACTCTTGTCAAGGCACTAATAAACTATCTCGAGACATATCACCTGATTTACTTCATTTAACCGGTGATCTGATAGCGATTTTTATCAAGCATAGCTTTTGTGAGTTGAGGTGATAGAAGTCCTTTGTTAGGATCTGGGACTCTGCCCTTCTAGGTAAATTCCCAGCGTTTGGTCTCGACTCTTCTCTTCTTATTTGGCTTGGAAGTTTCCTTTCTTTCATTCATGTTGCTTTGGACAGTGTCATCTCTTACGCTTATAGTATCAACAATGACATGCCGTAGAGCTCTAAACTATCCCTCACTCTCCTTTCTTCTCTTCATCAATCTCCGTTCACAGTTTTGCAGAGAGTACCCTTGGCTTCCTGAGCTGATTTCCAGGGTTTCAGATGTCGAACAATTTTGATGCGAGGAATAAGATTAAAGGCCTGAGCTCAGTGCATCGATGCAACAAACAAGTTACTCCATTTTACCTAGGCTCATATTAGATCAGGACTTGAATACAATTCGCATATGTGGGCAGGAACCAGGAATAAGTCAGTCAAAGTAAAAAAAAAGAGATTTTAATCTCATTGCTGATGAGGCGATTAACCCTAAAATCGATTCCCTGGAGTACCGACGCGACGCATTGTCGCTTGTCTAATGCTCCTTAACGAACATTGCCATAACGAAATCTCTGTAGGCTAATCCCTAAACGTGATATCCGGATAAATAATTTCAGTGCCTCCAGAGAAAACTGGAGGGTACTTAAAAACTGTCTTTTTTTTTAAGTAGGCAATTAGTCTAATGTGTGACGTATTAAAATGGAGCTTAACGTGTTTTGTGGCGCAATTAGCATAAAAGCTTTGGTTGGAGAATTACGTGTTAGCCGGTCCGCTGCCAACTCAGTACATATGCAGGAAGCTTTTAAGCTCCCTCTTGCCAGATGCATTTTTGTATATATTTTCTTTACGAAAGCTTTTCTAAAGAAGGTGATAGCAAATCTGTTAACACGTTGACAGCCGTGCCGGTCACCGGTGACCGACATTTAAAAGCTCTCTCACAACGAAGGCATTTTACCACGTAGTTCTCTCACGAAAGTTTTTATGCTAATTGCGGCAGTCAAAGTGTTTAAAGGCATTTTTTCTGAGAGAACTTTTAAATGTGGATCACCACTTTTGTGCTCAATTATAACTTAAGTCGTACAGACTTAAAAGCTTTGTGCTAATTGCAGCAGTAAATGTAATTTCCACCATGACATTTTTCAGTTTATCAGGATTTTGTCACAGACATTTAAAAACACCGTGGATTTACTTATACAGTCCTTCCTATAACAACGTTAGCCATTAATCCAATATAAGATTTTGTTAAAATCCTTCCAGTCTGAATTTATAAGCACATTTACCATTATAATTCAACACGTATTGAAATGATCTACATAAACCGGATTTCTCTAAAAACATTTCCCCCTTTAACTCGTTAACTCCCTCAATCGCTGTTTCCCTTATTAAAGTATTAATTGATGACCGGAAGGGAAGAACCAACAAACAGGCAACAACTCCAGTCCATGAAGTCATAATCCTTAGAGAACTTTCTTAATGTTCGCTCATGTTAAAGTTCAAGGAAAACCACGAATGAGGGAAAATGAACAGAAAAGACAAGGGAAAATCGTGAAAATTACATTTTGCTCCAGTTACAAATGCAAAATCTGCAAAACGTGAAATTTTCCATTCTACTGCCAGCCCGTGAGCTTGTGATGTTCACCGAGTTAATGAAAAGGTTTAAAGAAAATGAAAAGCGCGCGGGTGGAATTGAAAGTATCCTGAAAAGGGAGGGGGTGTGTGTATGTATGTATGTGCAAGGGATGAAACATAGTATGTTGTGTTCTTGCAGCCATTTTGGGCGAGAAATAGATTTCATGGGTATATCAGATCCACAGTACTCGTATCAAAATGTTGACGGTTGATGTTCTTGTTGCCGTAATTATTGTTGTTTTTATGTTGTATTTTCATTGCGCAAATTAATGCTCATTTGTGTCTAACCCAGTTTCGCAATTCAGCCATATATACAAACACTTGATGCTGGAACGCGGATTTTTAGGTTACAATTATGACAGGCAACTTCGCATTAATAGGAAAAAACACAATAACCTCGGTGAGCATAGTGAGCACATGTACTCTGAGAAAGTAATTTTGAATGGTTAAGAAAAAGCCCGTCGGCAATAAACTGTTAACAACAAAAGTTGCGAAATGACCTTCCTGAAAAGCGCTGAGGTAATTGAAAATTCCTGCTTTATTCCGGACAGCTAGAGGTTTTACTAGCGGATATGAATGGTTGGGATGCAAAAAAAGGATAATTCTGTTTTCGTTAGATTTAGGGTAATACGTTTACCTGCGTTCTTTTGGCCAACGGAGTTATCAAAAGCTCAAAAGAACGGCTGAAATCCATGGAGTATAGAATTAGTCCTTCTTCTTCTGTTTTTCTTTTTTTTAAGCAAATCCGAGATAATCTTGACGTCAATTTTGCCAACATTTCTGTATAATATAAAAGCTTTCAATAAGCGCTATCTATTTTCCCGTTTAAGACTTAAATAACACAGTGAGCATTTTAATTTTGAATAACCCAGCTAATGTATGACAACTGTGTACTCTGTTGCCAAAAGAACGCAACTATTGTTAGTCTTCTCTTAAAATGAAACACATTAAGTATTATAGTCGTAAAAAATTCGGATCCTTGACCTTCTGATTAACATTTTTTTTTTGTTAGGGACCTTTGGCAAACAGGCTGTAATATCATTCGACATAGCCTACATAGCTTCTGTAGCTGTTATGAATATATTCCTAAGGTAACTTAGCCTTTATCAATATAAGGCTTCACCTTCATAGAGCACATACTCCGCCATGTCAAACTTTTCCATACAAAATCGTGATCAACGAGTTCTATTATCTTCAAATAGCGATTTAATGGACAGTGCGATATATTCTACCTTTGGCAGCTACCATGCACCCCACTAAATATAATAAAATAAATATTCTCAAGCTAACCATGCAGAAGCAATCTAAACTAAATCCTCATAAGTAAGGCATGCATCACTGAAGTTTTTTTTAATATCTTATAATTCTACTTATCTAAGGATATGAGCTCCTACATAAATGACGCGTAGCGCTCAACCTCAGGAACAGACTCAGCGGTGGAATTTCCAGTGACCTCCGAACTTCAAACTTATGCACGTGCTCACTTTTGGTCAATAAAGTATTCGCCCAGAAGATTACGAAGGCCTTATATTTATCCCTTCGCACGCAAAATGACCCGCACAGAGTTACGTCCTGTACAAAGTTCGCTAATACAATTTTCACACAAATTATTAAAAAAAATCTCATTATCTTACCCCAAATGAGCAGAATTACATTTCCTTCTGTCCGTAATTACACTAATTGCACAATAATCCTACTTATTATTTTTCTCCACCAAATAGTACTTTCATAACATTTACTTTTATATATTTTTTATATGTTAATTCAGCGTACTGTCTTTTTACGTCTCACTCGGAAAAGAAAGGTCACCACCATTCCCGGATTCTCGCCATGTCATGACTCCTCTCGAGGAGTCGTGCGCTTCGAACATGGACAACGCCCTAAAGGCGATCATTATAAGAAATTGTGATTTAACACGTTGAGTGCGGCAAGTAGCATAAAAG
>QYTT01093979.1:73225-88864 GCA_006980735.1 Dasypogon diadema | reverse complement strand
GCAGGGTTCTATTCTTAGACCTTTAGTGTTCTTGACTATATAATTACTACATAATGTGCAAGTAATATACAATTATACATCTCCCTCGAAGATATTGTGTGGCGAATGAATCATGATCTGGTATATGTGGCAAAATGGGCTTTCGATAATTTTCTCTTTACCTTAATACTTTTAGATCTTGTTATTTACAATACTGAATTAGATCCCACTTGCTTCCCAATTATGATGCTTATTAATTCAGCAGCATTGAATTCGGAAATTCATTATGCATTAGATCTACGGTGATTCAGTCGTGTAACTCCTTACTCTAAACAAGTCATAGGATGTTCTTTGATTTTCGAACAATTATGTTCTTACCTAATTTAATTTTGACTCGAAAACCGCATTACTTGCATAGCAAATTAGGTTTTTTTTCAATTAGGTAGGACCGCGCTTTAGTTTTTCTCCAAATTTTTGTTCCGTCCATCAGACTTTAGAACTCTCTTCCACTTGAATTGAGGAGGCGTAGTGGAGGCAGTAATTTTCGAGTTAATTTGTTCGAATATTTGCGATTTATCTAAATTTCTAAACTATGTAATGTGGGTGTATGTCCTTTTTTTGTGTCCTTTTATTTTAATAACCTCAATACTTCAATCTGGGTTTCATAATTTAATTTAGTATGTAGATTTTTATGAATTCTTGTTTTTATATGTTAATTCTCTTACATATAATTTTAAGCTTTTGCTTGCATATGCAGCATTTAAATAAAAATTTAAATTTGAACGCTCACCAGCTTGAATTACAATCGATTATAGTCTAAAAAGGAGAGCAAATTGTGGAAGTACATTCGTCTAATTTGATTTGTGTTTAAAAACAATAAATAAACTGGGTGCGGCTGATCTACCCACAATGCCAACTTCCCATTTGGCCATTTTGTTTTGCTTTTGAAAGTTTAATTGTTATAAAAAATCCCCGCCATTTGAATTTTTTGCTAACCTTATCAGGTGTTCATTATGCATTTGTTCGTCGAATGAAATTGGTCCAGAGTCGACATAATTTTTTATTTTCGAGATATTCGAGATTAAAGAGATTCATGAACGTACGAACGAAAGTACACACGCACACACAGACATCTCTTCAAAAACGATGGATTCGTACTCTAGGGAAACGTGCGGAGATATGTACGAAATTTTCAGTTCGAAAAATCGAACCCATTACAATAACTTCCACATGAATCTGTCATTCGATTCACTTCAACTAATTTTACCTTGTAAAATAATTTTCACACGCAGAATAAAACATTTCAATTGTCTTCGTTAATACATAAAACCAACCCCCTTATAGTTGCGTATATTATTCAAAAAGAGGTTTGATTGCGTGTGGTACCATTTAAGACCTATCACCGGATACTTTACGTAGATTGTGAAAATAAATCCCATTGTGGGGCCTATCAGAAATAATGTGCCAGTCATGCTAATGCTCTTCAGCAGGCTTTCACCGGAGGGAATAATGCGACATTTACATTATATTCGTACTTAATTCATGAAAAGGGGATTTCCTTTTGCTCGATTTCTGCTACTGACATCATAAATCCTCTTCATATCTATGCTATCTCTGCAGCACAGTTATTCCCGGGCAACCCACCCAAAGTAACCAGAAAATCATAATCAAATCGATCGACCAAACTCTTGGGATTCATTATTTTTTTTGGAAGTACCTCACCCTTAAGGCTTTACCCAAAAAGAAAAGTAATCTACCAATGCTAGTAAAATGATTTATGTTTCTGAACCCAAAACATGTTTCTTTTTTTTAGTGAAGAAAAGATCCGGCTTATTCTTGTTGTGTGTTTTTGTTTAATATCCAATTTAATTACCGAATAATCTGAGTAATTTATCTGGTTGAGATGTAAACGACAGCAGTCCGAGAGATAAATTTGAAAATAAATGTGAAATAATAAAATTTAAAAAAATGTCAACTTTTGCTCATTTATTTATGAAACTTTCTGTTTTCTTTTCAGGTATGTATTTTAATAGGAGTGACATGGATGCTCTAACTTATAGCATTAGTTGGTAAGAATTTTTAAATATTTGCGCGTGTAGTTTATGTGTGAATGTGTATTTTTGTATGAATGTGAATTTGTTATTGACTGGCTTTATATAAAAACTGTTGAGTGTAATATTTTACCAAGTAATGTTAGTACACAGAATTAACAGAAATCAAAAGCAAAAGAATAGTGAAAATGATAAATAATAATAAATCTTTTTTAATTCCATTCCAATATCATGTCTGTAACATTGCTTAACAAACCCACACTGCAGTTGACAATATTCCCTTACATCTATTTTAGTGATATTATTGGCTTGATGCAAAGACTGGCAATAGCTTTATGAAATTAAGAATAAAATAATATGGTGGATTTTAGACGCTAAGTTCTCCTAACATAGACCAAAGTGTTGCAGTGACTGCATCCACAAGTCAAATTCACCAGTACGAATACACTTCAATCTACTTTTGCGCTTTCCATTGAAAAGGGAAGAAGTGAGCCATTACATCCGTTAACTGGTGAAACGTTAAACGGAGAGCGACAAACGTGGAGACAAATAAATTGGCTTGTCACCGATGAGTTATCTATGCGACTCTGTGTGTATTTTTGCAATCATAAGTCATGTCAATGTTCACAATTCAACAATGACTCCAGAGTTGGGAAAATCCTCAAAATTTTATGATCACGACGCCGGTGGCCGAGCGGGCTGAGGCACACGTCTGCAGATTTTCTCCCGTGTTGGTGTGAGTTCGAATCCTGCACAGGGCATGACGATTTATCTGAGTACCAGTGGTTAAGACAATTCTACTGACAAGAATTGTACTTGCGAAAAAACTGAGAAGTGGCTCACTTGCAACATTTGTTAGGTTAAAATTTCCCAATCTGATCTCCCCTAATTTCCTTCCGCCTGTACTGTGCAGTGGGCATCATAGGGTTGTCCCTTGAGCTTGGGCAATATTTTAAAAAAAGGTAAGACTTTCGTCCAGTGTCCTCGAAAAACTATGGGTTAAAACTGAAGAAAAATTAAATATTGAATCCCATCAATCACCATCCCATGGGGTATCAAATTAAAGGCCTTTTTATAATCAAGGACCACTTCACTTCACTTCAATATACGTGGAGGTCATTAAGTACATGTTTAAAGTCGCCAATTCCCAAAAAGGCTCTACGCCCCTAATTACAGGCCAATAGAGCAATCACTTCGATTCTGGGTAAGGTTTTTAAAGCTCTTACTAATGCATAACTGCTGAAATACCTCGAAATTAATCACCCAATTTATGGCTACCAAATACAGCTTCTGTACACTAAACACTGAACTGGAGATAAGGTTCCTTCTCGAAGGTTTGTCGGGGTAGTTGCGCTGTATATTTTTCGCGATGAAGGCCCTCTGGCTCTTTTAAACAAACTTTCGGCGCTTGATTTCACTATTGCTCACTTGGATTAGAAATTTTCTTTCTGATCCATCTATCCGTATTATAATGACTGGTGTTTATTCCTTATAATATCAATTCCATGGTGCCACAGGGCTCCATATTGCCCTCCACAGTCTTTTTTGCTTTCACTTAGGGCAAAGCGAATCGCGTCGAGTTTACTGGATCCAAATCCATCCAATTTTCTCAAGTGATTCCCAAAATGCATTTACATCCCTTTGGCATTGAGTTGAACTTTCCAAAATGTACTATTTTGGATATCTTTACCATTTACTATAGCAAAGTATGTTATGATGTGTCTGATCATTTTATAGCGATATAAGAAATATATTACGCATTTTTTCTTGGGTCCATTTATGAGGCTCATATTAGACCTATACTGGGAATATAATTAGCATCTTTGACCAGGAAAAGGACATACTTAACTTCTGCTTTGGCAGATCCTAAATTCTCTGCAATTCTCTGGAGCACAGGTGTAGTGCCATTTATCTTATTATCTTTTATCGCTACATTAGTAGAAATTGAGCTTGATAAATAAAAATCAAGCAAATGCTTTTACAGTCGTTTCCAAGCAAATGTTGGTGCCAATAACCAGTTTCTCTCAGAAGCACAAAGCATTTGATAAATCATTTACTATAAAACTTAAACAAAAGCAATTACGTCCATTTTATTCATCTGGGGCATTATTCCGATGAAATTTTTGGTTTAATTCTTCGTCGATCAATTCCTACCACCCTTTCTTTTTAATTTAACAGAATAGTTAAATTTCATATATCTTTCTCTTAATGATAAGCCACAATTATTTAAGTAGCATCAATATGCTTTACCTCGACCTCCTGGTTCCTTTCCTGCTATCTCTACGTTCCTTTCCTCATAGGCTGTTCCTTTCCTTTCATAGGCACCTATTCAGACAAATTCAAATCGGAATCAAGCATATATTTATTTACTATCAGAGCATAATTTAATAGCTTTTCATTACCATATTAAAGCATGATAAAGGAGTATTTCAAGTGAATGGATTTACATATAACTAAATCTCACGGATAATGATTTCCTGGAAACACATGCTTTGAATTAACTCCCTTTCCATTTGTACTTTAATTTAAACGTTTAATATTAGCAAATCTTCCTGATGGCGAACTTTTAACTAAGTGCCCAGAAATTACTGAAATAAATTGCAACCAATTTACCACATACTCCACAATTTAAGAAGAAATTGTCTCGTTTTCCGTACGCAATTTAAAACTTGAATTTAGCATCAAGCCGCGAATAATACACTACCCTACTAAGAAAAAGGGCAGTGGATCCGCTTCCGGATTCGAGTTAATGGGTATTACTCACTCAGGAAAATGAGCTATACATTCCTGCACAGATAAGATTGTGAAAATCCCATAGGAAATACGTATGTTAGTAGAGAAACTCTACTATTAAATATTGGAGTCGAAGAAAAAATATCCTGAAGGGGTTTTCTTTAAATAAAACTGTCGTGACACTTACTGGTACTTTTCATAGCAAAAAGCATTACGAATTTGATAGTGTTCAATCCCACAATCTCATAATAACCCTAAGTACCGGCGATTATTTATCATCCTTTAAAAACAAAAAAACTGTTTGAGTCAAAAATATTTCGTTTTATTTCATTTTCTCATTTCGTCAAGGACATCTTTAAGTAAGAATTTCGCCCTCTTGGTACAGATTTTAAGTAGATAATGCGAAAAATACACAAGAGAATTGCTTTACCTAAGGGTATCACTAAAACGAGGAAGGAAATAAGATATGCTAAGGGGATAGGTGGTGAAAGACCGTTGTCAGCTCTTATACCATCGTCGCAGCGTGGATGTACGAGAAATCAGAATATATATTTTATTTACAATTTTCTTATGTCTATTTACTTTACTGCAAAATTGAATTGTGCGCGCTGGGACTGGCAATGAGTGACGTATCGTGATTAGACTTACAAAGAGAAATAAGTGAAAATGGAATGCAATTGTACCTCATTCGTTGGTTCGTTATTTGGAGGATGTAAACCGAATGTGTTACTGTTACGACTACCCAGGAAGAAATTTAATCTGTGAGGAAAGTTTCCTTCAAGTGGAGGCAATTTGTTACAATCAAGGAAACATGAATATTCAAATGAGGAACATTTCAGATTTCAGTTTTCAAATTGAACCGTAAATCTTTCCACAATCTCAAGGTATCAAAAAGACTGAAAAGCCCACCTGTTTTTGCCATACCGCCTCTCAATAAATAGCCCAGTCATGTTTACGTTAAGAAAAGAAATCACGTCTTAAAGCATAACTAAAATTTGAAAAAAGGTTAGAAGAGAACCCAAGACGAGTATATTAAAACGATTTCACTTGGACAGTGTGATTCTTGAACTGCGTATAGCTCAAACTGGTCTTATTATCCTAACAATGGAGTATTTCTGTGTTACCCTTTCAATAGTATTTTTGTCCTTGTACTTAATCCTTTCACTACAGCCACCAGGTGCCACTTACATGCGACGAACAACTATAATCGCTCACTTCTCTGATCGTACTTCAACTTATCCTGGTGTTGGGTGTTGCTATTTGATGTTCAAACCAGCATTGCCACTCTAGTACAATTGTACTATTTCTACTACGATTTTCGCGTGCTAATTTTCTACTTTGTACTATTTGAGCTAACAAAGATATTTAGCTATTAAGTAATAAAAATGAAAATAATTAAAATTGAGGGAAAGTCAAATACATCCATGTCAGGATGAATAACGATCACATAGCAAAATTTAATGGGATTTAAACTGAGATCATATTCTTTGATTAATGATAAATGCTATCCAAGTCATCGTTTAATCTCAAACATAATCCTACAATACCAATAGGTCGACCTATATAAAGGCTGTCATCGTCAGCATGCATACATGAATCATGCTGGAGTAATGGATTTTGGGTAAATCCTTGATGTACATGGCGAACAGTAGGGGGCCAAGTACAAAGCCTTGAGGAACGTCAAAAGTGATTGCGGAAATTGAAAGCCTTCTACTTTTACTCACTGAATCTGCTCTAAGAGGTAGATAGGCAGAATTTAATAGTCATCTGACTCAGTTTGAAGTCATTGGAGAGTTTATCAAAGAGTTTAGGGTAAGAAATCGAACAAAATCAGGTAACAAATTTCATTTTTGTCGTGACGAGTGTTGCATCATCCCATTCAATTTCTGAACATATCCAATTAACATCAAAAACTTTTCTTTAGCACTAGACAGGTGATAGGCCAAAGGAATGAAATGTTTGCAAATGAATGAAACATTCCTAGAGTTCTTACTTTCATCCTTGACTTTTGCTCAAAAGATAGAAGTATGTATATGGCGAAATTCTAGGGTATTGGATTGTATTTTGTGAAATCTTGGTTTGCAGTTATTTTTTCGTCACGTTAGTAGAACATGGAATTCCGATAACGACACCATTATTGGGCTGTTGGAGGCGACACAACTTATGCTCTCCTTTCCGCAGATCAGCAACCTAATACTGAAGGTAATCATCGCGTTCTAGGATCTTGCTAATTCCACTGAAAATAGTCAACCTCTCAGATGCAAGATTTTAAAATTCAAAACAAACCCTTTTCGAACTCAAATTTATTATGCGGGTAACCGAAATAAGAAGTGTTTGTTGCCCTACGACGAATATCGATCGGTACTTCCAAATCATTTTAATACATTTCCATCTTCTAAGGATGGCAATGCCAGTTGAAACGTTTTATTATGCGATCTTTTCTCAGGGTGAGACTTTTATCTGCTGCAAGCAATCAGTTAGAATGTTTCTTATCAATTTTAGCGAGGAAGACTTAGAACCAGAGAAGCTATCTAGTTTTTGAAGAAACATGTTGTGATCTACACTGTCAAAAGCCTAACAGGACTAAGATCATGAGACTATCATGGTCTGGTCTAGTGTAATTCTTATATTATTGGATATTGTTATCACAGCCGTCTAGCGGCGATCAATATTGGGTTTCCAGGGACTTAGGAAGCACACACGATTTATGTACTCAGACATTTGTTTTGCCATGATTTTCTCAAGAGTCTTTGCAAGAAAGCACAGTAACCTTATTGGCCTATAACCCCTATAACTATTTGGTGGTACGTTTTTTGCGATAACAAAGGCCTCTTTCCACAGGTAGGGGAATTCACTAAAAATCAGGCAGTTATTGAAAGTTTTAATGATGGATCCAATAATGAACGGAAGGATTAAGTTCAGAAAGCGCGGAGAAATGTTATCTGGTCCAATGGTTTTTACATCGTAATACATACCTTCACTTCCGTGATTTAAAGACTGCAATCAATTAGGATTTGAAATTTTTATTTAGAAACAAATTTACTCGAAAAACAAATATTCATCAAAAGAACTTTTCTCTGCCCTAAATGAATTACTAAAAAAATTTACATTCTGGATGTTTATCTTTTGGGTTTGCAGAAACAGCTTCTGTATTTGTAGGAGATTCTTCTTCCATCTCCTTGTAAAGTTTGTACAACTCCGTCATTGGCTTATATTGTTGATTTATAATTAATAACTGAAAAGAAAACATAGCAAGTTATTACTATTTTGGGTTTTGAAAATATTTAACTATGCTACACTGTTGATGTAAAGTATTATTGACTCGGATATAGAATAGAATAGAATGTTCTCTCTATATCTTGCTTAAATTCCCCAAGGTCAAAAAAATTTCTTTATTTGAGCTTCCCTATAGCAGACAAGATATCCTCAAAACAGTAAAAATAAGTTAAAAATTCGAAATAGTCTATTAATTTTTTAAAACTAGTACTGAGTTCGCGTGAGATGATGTCCTTACTTTTAGCATGCAATTTTATAAAAAACGTTCGTTCGTTTGCAGGATAGAGATTTTCGAAAATATTCGTTGATTATTATCTCAATTCAAATAAATTAATATTTAGATAAAACTGAATGTTTAATGTTTTATTTTATTTTCACTGCCTCCATGAAACACATTCACACAGTGATAACACTTACTCTTCATAAAATTATTGCTACTATGGAGCACGATCCACTTTCGATAAAGTAAATTTACAAATACGAGACGTGCATTGACTTTATTTCTTTTCACGAACATCGATAGTGTCTCTAGGGAATTCATTTGCAGCAATAATAAAAATTTGATATATTCTTGATGTGTTCTGGATGCAGGAATATAGAGGTTGTAGTCAAGAAAGTAACGGAAAATTGGTTTACAAATGATTGACATGGAATAATAGGAACTGAAATAACAATACTAGAAAATATCTCGATAATAGTACAAAATTCGTGTTTAGTGAATGTTATTTATTAACCGATGGAGGCGAATTGTTTAAAAAATTTAACGTCAAAAGAAAACGAAAGAAAAATACATCCAACATACTAAGAAATAATGAAATGGTACATAAGTAAGCAGAGCAAGGAGGAAAGCAATTAGTACTTCTACTACTACTTCGGTATACCTCGTCTATAATTATATTACAAAGAGGCTACGGGAGACCGGGATAACGTTTATTTCACAATTAAAATAACCTCATAAATTTCCTTCTTAAAGCATTTGAAAAAAAAACTATAAGTAAGTATACTATGTTAGCGTGCTTTAGGAATCTCTGTTCATACAAGAAAATATCTCAAATGCCATAATTAACTAACTAAAATATTTCAAATGCCTAATGCGCTAAATAGACGTAAATTAGAAACTATGAGCTTGCTAAAACGATAGAAAGAGGTTTCATACAGGGCAGTGTTTTGCTTAAATTCTAAATTGTTATTTAATTTCGAGTTACCCAAGAATATTAGAAATTGACATCTATAGGTACAATAACTCCGGTTCTGCTCTTTCAGTATCTAACTATATTTTCCGTTCGAACAAAGATCCACTGTTCGAACAAAGATCCACTGAAATAAATTCAAAAATAATGATTAAAGGATTATTTTAAGCAGAGATGTAAAGTACTTAACTCTTTTTGTACTGCAGTACAAAAAGAATTAAGTACTGATAGTACTACAGCACGGTATCATAAATACTAGTACTTAAAATTTAAAATTGAAAATTGTTTAAAGTTTCAGTTGGAGATGGGAATTGCTAGCGAAGTGCCAGGATTTCAAAATTCTGGAGTGTTACGATTTCGTCGATAAGGAAATCTCATGAAAGATGCATCTATGCCCCTCTTTGGATCAGAACTCTTTTGCGGTATCTCTTACAGAACTGTCAAACCGTCAAACGTGCCCTTAATAACTGGCTCTACAATCAGATAAACCAGAGGTGGGCATTGAAACCCTTTCAAGGCAAAAAAACAAACTCAAAAACCCCTCCCAAAAAGGAACTTTGGAACTATTACAATTGCCATGTTTTCTTAAAGCTCTAAATTCACCTAAAAGATCATCATTTCGCAACTGTTAACCATCCAAAAGATCGTGCTAGGCCAGCTGTAGGCACTCTTAATTAAAAACTTGCATCTTTGCTACCGGGAATGGGAGTAATACTTCCGGCTTCTCAAGTAAACTTTTCACTTGTTAGTTAAAAAGCAAATAGCTTTACATACCAAAGTATCATCTCTAAAATTCTTTGATGGATGCTCTTTCTATGAAGATTTTCCGACTCGGATATGGATATAGCCGTAAATCTTTGAGAACTCCATTCTCTATAGATTAACAGCTCCTTCTTTGGCAGTAGAGTACAGTGTTGTTGTTGTCGTATATTAACGTTAAAATAGATGGCGCTTATTGAAAGCTTTTGTGTTTAAAAGTTGATACTGCTCATCATAGAAAATAAAATAAATACAAATGTGGGCAAAACTGACATTAAGATAAATTTCAAGTTAATAAGGACCTCTACTTCTCTCGGGTTTGTTTGAAAAAAGAAAAACAGAAGAAGAAGAACTAATTCTATACTCCATGGATTCCAACCGTTCCTTTGAGCTTTCATAACTCCGTTGGCCAAAAGAACACAGATATTTCCTCCTTACTGTTTATGTAATAATCGTTGAATTTTTACAGTACCTCGATATCATTGCAGTAATCATTTGTAGGGTTTTTTACGGAATCTAGCTACAATAAAGTCCCTCAAAATCCTTCTTTTGGACCTCCTGAGGTCTTTTTTCTGTTAATGCTCATGGGCAATTCATCTGGGCGTTGGGGCTCTGACTTTTTAAAGTTTCCAATTCCATCAAAATACTTTTCTCCTCGCATTTGCAATTTTAATCGGCCAACTAGTTTCGAATAACGAAATTATTAAATAAATTTTACCAAATTTTCATGATTTTAAGTGAAAAAATACAGTGGTACAGTATAAAAAGTTTAAATTTGAGAGACTCCTCCAAAATTCTTTTAAATGTTAATCTCAAGTCAATATACTGTATTGTCAAATACACATCTCATAAAGCCATTCAATTATTTATTTTTTATTTATCTCTCTGAATTTGCACTTTTTCATCCTCTTATGCCTCAGAGCCTGAATTAATTTTGAAATTCAAAGAAAATCCTTCTATTCCTGCAAGAGACGTGCTCAAGATCAATCACGTAATGTAGACGGATGATGAGGACTTTGTGCCCTAGCTGTGTGTATCGTACAGACAAAATCCGCAAATAAATAACGTCAGCAGAAAAATCCCATCAAGAACTTTGTATACAAACGAGAGTCTATGTCGTGTCGATATTAAATTCCCATCTATAGAAGCTTCTTCTGTTGTAGGTTGTAGCCAGTAATTTAATGCACCGTTACCCTGTGTTTACACATTGGTGCCACTTCTATTCGAATCATACAAGAGGTGAAATGTGAAAGCAAAGTGCTGACATCGCTTGGCTCGATTTAGTAAGTACTTGAGAATTGAAAAGCCGCCCTCAGTAGACTGACTATATCCGATCCGATATTTCTCAATTCTCTAACTCATGATTCCCAAGGGCGGTTCCGTGTCAAGCACATCACGGATGTTCTAGATTTCTTTGGGGACGTATTGGGAAGTGCCACCCCAAAATCAGAAAATAACCTAATCGGAAATAGGAGTACATTCATCTTTACACAATTTCTGTGAACTTTTCAAGAGATGTCAAGATGAGACTACTTCAAAATAAGATACTCAATGGATGCACAAAGGTTGTGCACTACTTGGCAAATTTAAGTGCATCCTACCGCAGGTAGGGTATTCGTCGTATCGACAGTTCCATGGAATACTGACAGATACACCAATGACCTCTCTTAAATGGGGATGTTGTACTGCGGATTATACTACTGTGAAGGTGTTTTCGTTTTCGTGCATTGCATCACAACCCTCCTCCGCATTTCGATTTAATTTCCACCACTTCCATAGTACTACATTTAATAACGACCAAAAGCTTTGCTTCACAGCATCAATGCAAACTTTTCCCTTTCAGTTGGAATTTTTTCTCCAATTTTACATTTTTTAATTTCACACATATAAATCTTGTACCTGTGTTTGCACGCTGTTTGCACGCTATTTAATAACTAAAAATTTCCCATAGAATTCCACCACTCAGGTTTTTATTGAGCTTTAAATTTTTAATTGGTACATCCAGTTTAATATCATCCAGTTAATGAATGAAAAGAAAACACAACTTTAAAGGCGACAGTTTTTAATTGCGAAATTTAATGTGCGATCTTACTGGATGAAGCAAATTGGATTCTAGCGAAACAAATTTCTGCCACACTTAGAACTTATAATTTTTAGTCGAATGGGAATTGTGTCCGATTTTGACGTGTGTCCCATCTAAAAACAGACCTTTTATGTATTAAAACTTAGAACTGTAGGGGGCCTTTCGCAAGGTCTTGCTACCTTCCTCTTATTGTGTCATCTACAACCATTAATTGTTTTTCTTTTAACTATATTTGAGCTGGGTCATGACATTTGATTTAACTTGAGGCTTTTAGTAGGACTATTCAAAAGGTCTCGGCAATTTTGTGCCACTTGAACGAATATCATCCCAGCAAAAGATACAGTAATTTATTACCTAGTCATTAATAAAAATTCTTAAATACAAACTTTATAAGTTAACAACAGACCACAGTTAAAGTAACTTTGTCAATATTGTAAGATTGTAAATATAAATGCTGAAAGAAACTGTGTTCATTAAAACAAAACAAACCATAAAACTAAACTCAACAAGGGATGACAATAGGCACATAGAACTAAGCTGCCTCCACTTTCCCATCTCAACTTCTGCTGCTCAGGGCAAT
The DNA here is from genome assembly GCA_006980735.1 of Dasypogon diadema. NCBI lineage: Eukaryota > Metazoa > Arthropoda > Insecta > Diptera > Asilidae > Dasypogon > Dasypogon diadema. Next base: position 76,213 of record QYTT01093979.1, on the reverse strand, counting down.
ACGAATGATATCTCTTTGGTAGTAAGGGATGACTATATCCGTAGGGCTTGAAGAGAGACAAATGTGGTGTTTATACCTAAAGGAGGAAGGCGCTCAGCTGCCCATCCTAAGTCATATCGCCCAATTAGCTTGACTTCCTTCATGCTTAAAACCATGGAGAAGCTCATAATAGATTTCCACCTTAGTAGCGTTATACTGAAGAAATATCCGCTGCATCCGCATCAACATGCCTATCATGCAGGCAAATTCACAATAACCACCTTACATGACCTAATCTCTAGATTGCGAAAGACGATCGCAGAAGAAGCTTTTGACAATATCTCCTTCGAGACCAAAGTGCGGGCATCGATTAGTAAAGGTTTAGAACCCTCAGTGATCCCATGGATCAAAGCCATGCTCTCAAGCGAAGCTCGAAGATATTAAAGCCATCATAAGAGTCACCAGAGGCTGCCATCAAGAAGGGGCAGATTTGTGGAGAAGCAAGTTTAACTCCGACGAAGAAATCTATGCGGCGGTTAGGCAGCATTTTGAAGACCAATCTTCAGATTACTATTCCAATGGTATTAAAGCACGCTTTAAAAGATGTGAAAAATGTGTTGAAATAAAGGGAGAATATATCGAAAAATAACCACTATCTTTTTTCTCTCTGATCCTTCTTTCTGCCTTAGGCCACGAATATTTGAGCCACACTACGTACGTACATATCGTTTTGACCGTAAAACCAAAGGCAAAGGATATCCCATAATGCCATGAACAGCTTGGCGGAAAGGACAAGGCTGAAGGAAGGAAAGGTATTAGGATATCGAGTGGAGGTATGGGTGCGCATTCTGCTGAAATAATTGAGATGTGCAGTCGATTAAAAAACAGAAGATGGTAGTATTCATATACAGTACTACAGAAGACGAACTCCCACTCATCTTCGCTGCGATCGAATCGAATTGCCTAGTCTGGCCGGAGGGAAAACTTCGTCAGATAAAAAGCATTAGACAAATAACATTGCGTCGATAGGTCAGGTCAGGTCAGATGTGGTAAAGTATACCTTAGATCGCTGGGCAAAAATCCCAGGCATTTCATCACATTCTTTGCAACAGTAAAAGACTACGATTGTTTTGTATCTGAGCCGCTAAGATATTCAAATTAGGAGAGTTTAAAACGCTCACCCCATTGAGAAAGAGAGGTGAAGGAGTATTTCAGAGAAGTCAGGCAGCTTTGGATTTTGAATACATTAAACTCAATGTGATTGACTCTACCCCAGGCGAGAATTTTTGGTACTGATAATATCATCTCTCATCTACAAAAATTCACACAACAAAATAAGAAAAAAATTTTTTTGTTCTGACTGCATTGAGCCATATCAGTAAAACCACGTGACTTCTAAATAAAATTTACACAAAATACAACTCCAACACAGCATATCACAATCAGTTGTCCCACTTTACTTATATTATATAATATTAAGAAATATCAGGCAATGTATGTATATTTCCACAAAAATTCTTCTAAGTCGCATAAATCAGGACTTCTGAGAACCCTTCAAAAAAATAAGCCATACATATGTTTCCCTTCAAAGATAACAACGTCTATTTACTTTTATGAAAATATCTCTCTTGACTTATATTTTATTTTACCAAAAAAAAAACATGTGAATTGAAATTTATTTGCAATTGTGCCCTACTTCATTTTTGCGAGGTTCCTTCATTTGCCCTATTTTTTCACTGAATTCTTATCTTGAAGTATGCATACATGTTACATTCCTTCTAGAAAATGAGAATTGAAAAAGTTATCAAGATAAAAATACACAAAACTCTTGCTATTTAAACTAGGATGAAAAGTTGTAAAAAACTTAATCTATTTTTTCGAAATTAAAAAGACTTGAGATTGTAAAGCCGCTCGGGTAAAAAGTTTAATTCAGTCTTTAAAATGTTCCTTAAGTGTAATATTGTATTTAAGTAAGACATGTATATATGACGAAAAAACTAACAGTAAATTCTGTTTTTCACAAACTTATCAGCTGGCGCCATCTACTAGGCATCCTGGGAACTTTCATGTTTCGAAAATACTCGTAGCCAAGTGCACAAACCATTTGGACGCTGCGCCATCTACCAGGAGTTGTTGCAACCAATAGTATTGATTACTTTCTCATGCATCCTTTTGTAGTGAAACTGCGCGTGTGCTAAAAGAGTCTAACGCACCAAGAACTTTTCATGAACGAAGAAATCGGTCGTAAGGCTGTGTACACAGTGCCTCTATCATCTCATTTTTTCTCTATATGGTAAGAAAACAAGGAAACGTTTCCTACAGATCTGCTTACACTTCTTTTACATGAAAGGGTTGACTGGTTTTGGGAATTTATCCCTTGGATTTGTTTTCTCCAGTTGCTTATTAGAACGAGGAAACAAGATTCTATTATATTTGTGGTTGGTGGCTTCTTAACCCTTCGGTTATGCAATATAAGTTCCTTAAAGGATTTTTCTCGACGTAGTCATATATGCAAATGACTTCATCATATGAGGGAGCCGGCTGTACTAAGCAAAATACAACAGCATACGTGTAGTTCATGCGGAAAGGGTTTACATACTGTTGGAAGGAACAAGGAAGATTTTTTCAATGTGAACGGAGCTCTTTCAGTAGCTCTAGAGAATGAATGGGAGTTGATATTGAGTTAGAAGTGCTATTAAACTTCGGTAGTAATATGTGTAAGGATTCGAAGTATGAATGAGCCCTTGTGCACATTGAGGATGAAAAAACGTGCTGCCCACATTGCCTAACTCATCACAACTTTTTACGAAAATTCCAAAGTAGATATGACCTTCTTCCTCTAGCAAAAAGTTATCTGTAGCCTTCACTTGTAGTCATATCTTTATACCGGTCCAGGCTAACTGAAAAAAAATGTTATGTGAAGTTTTAATTACATATCTTATTTGTACACACCGTGAAGATGGAAAATAAACTTTAGATGTTAGGGAACTTACTCGAAAACACCCAGGA
>QYTT01093979.1:40360-64438 GCA_006980735.1 Dasypogon diadema | reverse complement strand
TATCCTGCTTTGACGACTTTTAAAAACAGTCAGTTATTTCTGACACATTTTCAATTTCTGAATGGAATAAATCGAAACCGATAGCATAAACTTGACAAGTACGTTGAGCTGACTAACAGTTCTAAATTAAAATTCAGGACATATCATCAGCACTGGAAACTGTTAGGGTTAACCTCAGGAGAAACATTTTTTCCGTCCTTTTCTTCACTTATCCTCCTTTCTGGTTTGGTGTTGCGTTCTAGAGTTATTTCCTGACAAGGGGAGGCTACAGCTATCGGATCGGGGATTGATATGAAAATTTACCACGTGATTTTCTAGTCCAAAAAAATATATACGGGTCTGAGGTTTCGTACTAATGCGCCTTAGTTACTAAGCTTATAATGGGAGGAATGTATGTACAATCCTTAACAACTTTCAAAAGAGTGGAAAAACTTAAAAAAGAGGTGTCTCATTGACCTAACTTTGTGAAAAAAATCAACTTTTCACCAAAAAACGGCACTAGAAAACCCAAAATTTTAACTTTAAATATTCATATCTTCGTAACGATGAAGGGGAAAGGAGTGATCGATGACTAATTGAAAAGATGAAGTTACCCCTATAATAAAATATTTATCATACAATATATACAAAATCATCTCTCGATAGTGTTTCTTCCAGTGCATCAATAACTTCGGATAGACCAAAAGAATTCGTGCCGGACTTTAAAAAGCTCTGACTATACGTGCCATTGGAAATGAAAATAATAATTTTAAATTTGGTCAAGGAACACCCAAATGCTATTTTCATAGACGTGGAGGTAACGCCCTTCGACAGAAAGAAGATTTAAAGTGATGGTAAGCAGAAATTGAGAAATTGCTGAAATTCACGCGTTCGAGGAGGTTATCGTCTTTAAAAACCGAGACTTTTTCGAAAAGAATATTTTTTCATCAGACAGTGTCTATTTTGAATAAAATCAACAATAATTTTCAAAAATATCCAGCTTTTCATATAAAAACCTGAAATGTTGGAATGACACTACCTGTTATTTACTTTTGGAAGATCAATTAATTATTAAAGACCAGAAAATAAGGAAAATCATCATCACTGGTTATGGCGAGCCTAGAAAGTTCTTAATCATCTTTAGGACTGTGCCTCCCTTAAGTTGACGATTGAAAGCTCATTTTCTTTTCACATCGTTAAACCACCTTCTCCAACTATCTACCGTGAAATTTACATAGATCGATGGCTAGGGAAAGTTGTTAGATACTTTATCCTTTGTTCATTGATCTCAACCTCGTGTTGCGTACCAAATCATTCCTATTCTTTTGAGTGCAATCCAAAGATTGTATCGTGGCGCAAGAAATATCCAAATCTGAAAATCTCTTTACTACTGAATTCTCTATTAGTGCACCTTAAAGAAGGCTATGTTAATTTAAAAAAGTAAATTGAAAAAATGAATTTAGATGAGGAGAGGAAGGTCTTCTACTTTTTGGCAAATGCTGCCAAAAGATTTACAAGTTAAAGTAAATTCCTAACCACCAGTAGAACTTTTTTCACAAAACATAAATTATGGCACATAAAATAAAACCGTAGCATGTTTCTGTGATTAAAAGAAAAGCTAAAATATTGACAGAGGCCGTTGAATTTCCAAACTGGGTCCAAAAAGCATAACCGACATGAACCCACGTACCACGAACGCCGTCTAAGTTAAAAAGCTTTTATGTAATTTAATTTGGAAGAATAAGGTATCCGATAAAAACAATGATACTTATTCTACTCTCAGCTTGAATTGTTACACGATCGTAGGGACCTCTGTGTAACAACATGCTTAAGAAGAAGGTAGAATTTCAAACGGACGCGGAGGTCGCAACAAAAGTTTTAACAACTTTGTATAACAGTTTCTGTTACATCCATAGTTTTGTAGTCTAGGCGGATTATCTATATACGTCCAAAAAAAGCTCTTCTTTAGACCAAGCACTGAGTGTGCACTATTATAAAAATAAAATTTTATTTTTGGTAAAAAAACGTTAGATATCTGACGATAAATAGAATTAATAAATGAAATATACATTAATAAATTTGTAATATTGATTTTAACCGTTTGAGTGCGGCGTATAACAGTTTTGTTCGTGAAACGAGCGCTATAGCGCTCCCCCGCACTCAAACGGTTAAGCTAAAGTGGCATCTTCTATATTTTCGGAAAACAAAATTTTAGATAAAATAAGGTATTGTGTGCTATCAATTTGGACGGAAAAAGTATCTAGTTAGTTGGATATCTGCGTGAAGAGCCCTCGGCCGTTGGTTCGAACCTAGATATAAGATCAACAGCTGTTTTTCTCGCACTAGATTATAATCGTTCATTAGTAACAACCCCTAAAAATATTCGATAGATTCCCCAGTCCTTTTAATTTCTAAAGTAATCAGTGTAGTTGTAGTAAAGTGCAAAAAAAATTGTTAACAGAATTTGCAATCTCTCATCTGTTACACTATTTTTATTGAAGGGCAATCTTTTAATATTCAAAACGACGGAAAAAGAAAAACATTTGAGGAATTTTACAATATTCAATATTTATTCTATAAAATCGAAAAAATAATTTTCCGTTAGTATAACACACAATACCGTGTCAATATATTTTCCATAATTATTTAATATTTTACAAAAAGTTTTCAACAGAAGAACCATAAAAATTTCAGCACTAAATTTATCAATAATAATGAAGAAAATTTGTAAAATTCTTTACTGACGGGGGGGATTATTTGAATGAAATTTGTTAGGAACGATGGAATTGAAACGTGCAAAACTACATAAGTTCTTCGAACCAAATAACTCGTCTCGCCCTTTATCTAGATGAAAACTTGTTGAAACAAACGAAAAAAAATCAATTCTTTCATATCGATTTCTTTCGCACTAATTTAATAATTTTTATACAAAACCTGGGCGGACAACCTAATCACGAAAAGTTCGATAAAAGGTTTTCATGTTCCAAAAAAGAAGAGCCAATGTCTCTTTGTGTGTGTAGTTATGTTCCGTTCTAAGTGTATTAGTTTTTCGGATCAATATATTTTTTACAACCGTAAAATATTCGTTTCGAATAATAATTTTCTTTTATGTTTAACGAAACACAAAACCACAATATTATTGTAGAAATAAAATCCAAAGTAAATAAAACGTTTTGCCAAAGTCACGTCAGGAACAAAAACGAAATGCTTTACATTCACATGGCAACAAAATGGCGTCCATGACGGCGGCGACAGAAGTTAACCGATAAATTTTATTTCCTTATTTTTACGCATATCTTTCGACAAATCAATAATTTTTCTACAGCACACGAATAACTAACTTTCGTCTTACTTGTGAAAACGTAGTCTATCACTAAATCAGTCATAGAAATTTTTGTGGATGGAAGGTATCCCGCTCATGTCGTTCGAAATCCGTTTTTTTTTTCAATATCCATTTGTGTTCTTTGTCGTTCTATCCCGAAAATCCCAGAATTTTGAATATTGTTTATAAATGTGTTCTGCCGTGTTAGTGCAACTTTATATTTTGGAAATTTTTACAATTTTCTAAAGCCTTTCCAGATGATGCTTGCTTGGAACAATGTAAATGTCCCGGAACAGCAGTAACTACAGAAAAAGTACTGCTGTGACAGGACAATATCACTGGCCCACAAGCCTAATTTCTCCCAAGTTCTAATCCTCTTTTCCTCGCACTATTCAATGAATTTGGGGCACTAAATCTTTGGGTTTTTTAGTCCTAAAATGCCTGGTATTCTTTGAACAAATTTCTTCTTCGAATCCTTTTTTTTCTCCATAAATTTTACATTAGTTTTTCGGATTAAATAAACCACACAATTCGGAGGAATTACACGAACGAACACCAAAAACTGACTGAGTTCCAACTAGGGTAGATATCCTAATCGGAGCTGTTGGGGTGGCTATAAAAAATACGAAGAAGAAAAACTCGTGTGGAATATCTCAATAGGGAAAAGACAATACAATTCTACTACTGAGGGTGGAAGAGGGCTGATCCCCTGGTCGGCTCTGTTCGTTGTGCACTGGTATATTCGAGGATATGACCAACATATTGTACGATGATATCACAAGTGCGCTGGTAGTTGGGTGAACACCCTGTAAATGCGCGCGCGCGCGAACGCCAGTTATACCCTTGTTCTAAGGGGATGAACTCGCTATCCATAATAAAAGTTGGGGTGGAATGAAACTCACAATCGTCTCATCGTCCCCGCCGTTGTCGTCTGTACTGCTCCAAATCTAGTGGGTGTTGGTACAAGTGCTAAGCTTAATTTATGGCTGATTCTGGTTTAGAGTTGCCACTGTTAAAGGAGTCTTCATCGAAATCTGGAACGAAATTAAATTGTGACTATCGAAGGGTTATGCAATCGTTTGCATTATGAAAATTAGAAATGCTTACGTAAAATGCTTGAGTAATCAAATTCATTGAAAAAAATTTAAGGCAGATAGCTCAGCCGTGTACAATGTTTTCGTACATTGGAATTGCATTTGGATTTGCAGAAGCAAGCAAGCAAAAAATTAAAAAAAATGCAACGTGTAGGCCATTTAAACGACCCACGTCGTGCGTAACTTTTTTTCTTGCGTAAGATACATATATTACAGAATATCCTTAATTATTAATGTTTATAGTATGTTTATAGCGTGACATATTTTTTGCGCATAGAGGTTTCTTTTTAAGAAAAAAAAAATGATAACCATATGTGTGTTATATTAAATCGAAGTATCTATGGATTCTATAGTAAAAGCTAGTCATAGGTGTCATTCCTGCAGGTTCTCCAGGAAAAACGAAATTCGAATAGTGGATCCACTTCATTCTGCACCTGAAAACCCCACAAAATTTATTATATGCTGATGCCTGTTCACGCAAATTTAACGAATTTTGGAATTGCGTAGTAGCATAAACAAATAAAACCACAGACACGACAGCACTGACTTCTAATAAATGGACTGAGCCTCTGATTCCCCACCTCTCCCAACGGGGGTGTCGACGAGCACCTTTTGGGGCGTATTGCAAACTGGGTGAACAGCCAATATCGTCAGATGTGGGACGTGACCCCACTTGGCGGTACGACCAAGGAACTGTGGGGCCCTCCGAACGCCTGCTTCACATCAAAACTTCTTAGATTAAATAAACCATCACTAAAGTTACTGGCGGGACACAGTTTCCTAAGGGCACACCAACACAGGATCGGTCGCTCGGGCGATCCCGACTGCAGGGGTTGCGGGGAAGAAGCGGAGACAGTGACACACTTCTTGTGCCATTGTCCGTCACTCTCGACGAAAAGATTCAGGCACCTGGGACACTACTTCCTTGATGAACTGCATCAGGCAGGCGAAAGGGGGTGGGAGTGTGTACTGGCTTTTACAAAGTCGACCGGGTGGTTGAATTGCTGACAACATCTGTCCCGCCTTCTTAACTCCTCGGGTGAAGGAACAATGGGCCTAATAGTAGCCTAAGTTCAAGGAAGTTACGCGATCCCACACCCAATTAAAAAAATGGACTGATCAGTTTGCTATTTTATGTGGGGCCTGTTATCCTAGACACAGAATACTTATCGGAAACGAGAAGGAATGTAGTTGCATCACTTTTGGTTGTTCAGTGCCTTATATATAAAATTCAGGATGGAATTAGTTAGCAAAGATTTTTGGATGCCTCAGTGAATGTCCATGGCATGACGGACTAAGCCGAAGCCATGCCGACGAGATCGGAAACACCAAAAAAACAAATTTTTAAATTCTAGCAATTTGATACTTCCCGATTTTGGTTTTTAAATCAGAGTTTCACCAAGAGTTCTTTTTCGTTTTGTTAAATACAGACCGATAGTTTCCATGATCTTTGAAATAATTAGAAAATAATCATCTTATCAACGATCTCTGAACAGCTTTCGTCTCTTCAATTTAACAACTAACTTGATAACGATCCATAACCAACGTTGAGGTCCTTGGCTGTGTGATATTGGGAGATTGGAAACCATTATACTACATACTCCAAAGGCTTTCAGAAGAATCCAATATTTTTTATTTAAAAAAATAAAGGAAGTGTAAATACTGTGTTATCTATTCGAACACTACCATCCGGCTCGAAGGACCAAGCTGAACAGTTACTGCATCACATACACAATATAAGTTATATATTGGCGATCCAGTGGCTGGTATATATTTCGCTGCGACTTGGATAATGCTTTAATTAAGAAAATGATTATACTTTCCTCCCATTTTTCCTCGCAAACAAGATATTCTAGTAATTATACGATAATTAACCTTTATATAAAATCCCATTAATTCCAATTCTTGAACAAGTGGTATTGTTTTCAGAACCCTTGATGCTCAAATATCCAGAGAGTTGGAAGTGTAAAGTTTAATAGTTATCAAGCGCAATATTCTTGGCAACACTACCTTCATTCTATTACCAAAGCTAGAGATAGAAGACACCACCCCATAATTTATTCACCCTAAGTCGACATCATCATGGATTTCTATTGCCGTCGCACGTGTCATGATTTGTGGAAGAAACTGTACCCTTCCTTTTGATATTGTCGCTTTAAAATGATTCGATCTCACTTTCACCTCCAACGCTTATGTCACATTTTTTCGATTAAAAGAGCCTAGTCCTTTGTTGCGTGCTCATTCTTTCCATTTCCAAAATATTCCGCTGAATTTCGTCATTAAAAATATAAGCGGATGCGCACAATCTGTAATAAACTTATAGTAGGACATAGCAGTGCACAAATACCTCAAGTTTTTGGTTCATTTTCCACCCTTTTGGTCCGTGTATTTACATCATCCCGATGAACACGTGTGAGCACAGTATCCAAGTATACGTTAACGTCCCCTGGTTGAAGCTCCACAAGTAGACTAATAGGGCCAGATGGAAATCATTTCATGGAAAATCGATATTGAAACAATTTTCCTGGCTCATATCAACCAACTTCTCAAGTGTATTTGTAGGAATGAAATTCATCCACAGCATAAGCATCCATCATCAAAGTAAGAATGGGGAGCGAATCTAGCCACTTCGATCTTCTTCGGAAAATCTCGTAGAGATGGAAACCTCCTAGGCGCCGGAGCTGCGCTTGCTATTTTCCTCATTTTGTTCACCTTGCGGGTGGCTTCGATGGTGACTATGGCGAAAAGTCTGTGACGGCTTATTGCAGTACGGAGCAGCAAGCAGAATTAAGAAGGAAAAGGGATATTCTTTCAGTAGCATGAGAAAACTTAGAAAAAGAGATCATTCTCTATAGTCCTTGCGCAATAGCAACGACCACAAAAGTCTGATGAAGCATCAACCTAGCTGGGGTGAACTTTTATTTTTATTTTGTACCCCTCAAAAACATCCTGGAGCAGATGCAATTTATTTCGTATAAATTTATTATAAGTGAAATAAGGTACTGGGAGTCTACTCCTTCTGAAAAACGTGTTTACTGCTTAAGTTGCCCTTCAGGTGTTATATTTCCACATTTGAGCTTTTGTATAACGGTTTTGGTACGATACACTTAATATGGCAAGATGCCACAGACGTATCGAGTTTATTGAATCTTGCCGATGGGAATTGCGGCAAATAAATCAATGAATTCGATTCCTTTTCACCGAACTATTTTGAAAGTTTAATAGTCGGTTTGACCACTGTTTTGCGGTATTATAGAAGCAGATATCACATTAAAATATTAAAGAATGGCATACTAGCAATTACTCATGTAATCTTGATGTAATTTATTTATTGCTGACATTATTTACCTATAATTTTTTTAAACGCATCGTAGAATTATTGAAAAAACTGCAAATTAATATTACATTACAAAAAAGACATTTAATTAATCTTAAAACAAATTCATCATAAGATTAGATGCTTTTATCACTTTAGAATATTTGCCGAAAATCCATTCTAAAGCCGTTGATGAGCAAATTCATCTAGTTCTCGGAAAGTATTGCTCCATTTTGATTAATGTTAATTTTGAATCCCTCTCGCTGCAACACTTAATTACTTTCAATGCAACAACATGGCTATGACAGGCGTCTAGATATTCAAATATGAGGAAAAGTTTATCAAAATATTGCATGAAAAGGTTTAAATGAAAACTGGTATGACTTCAAAGAAGATTTAGAGAAACCAGACTACTAATACAATATTTCAAAAAGAATAAGCCGTAATGTTTTTATAAGCGAAACCATCCCACTGGAAGGACCATGTGTGTACCAGTAAAATACCCAGTTACTATGACTTGCACATGGCCAGTTATTGCAAAATTAATGGTTCCTTGGGTAAGTTAAACTAATTGTGCAAACATGTATAACAGATACTCTTATTGATATATTTTAGTCGTTATAAACAATCAAAACACAGGCGAAGTTCGCTTTGACGGTGGGAATTTTTATATCGCCTGAAATTGTTGTGGAACATTTTATTATATGATGTTACTAGAAATGCTCTGTTTGTACGTTGAGGATTTCCACCACCACCTGCAGGCATGAATACAATTTATTTGGTGAACTAATATTAAAGCAGCCGAAAAACAAACTAAAATTGTGCAGCGAAGAAACGTACGGCTAGATAAATAAGAACAATAGCTAGTTTCTTTCTTTTTAGTAACTTTTTTTAAGTATTGTGACGTTTTTTATGGGCAACAACAATTTTATTGCATTGCGCGACACAAAATGTGAAAGGACTCAAGTAAGAGTCACAAAAATTGGCTATAAGTATTTATATTTCTCTTCTGATACAACAACGACATTAGATTCAAACCTAAATTTAATATATTTTAGAATTTCAATCCTTGAAATGCTTGCACAGAATTCGGAGCTACAGGCAACGTATCCCATATCCAATGAATTTAGTGCCTGCGCATTGCTTGCCATAGAGTAGTGCATTTGTTGTACTACATAGAACACCACGAAATCTCTTTGCTTTTCCCTAAATTCGTAAACGCCCATGAACCACGACCTACCGCGTTATCCTCACTTTGAATATGAGCAAAATGGTATAGCCCCCCGTCAAGCATGACGGGAAAAACTAATTGAATTAATTTTCTTACATATTACTACTTCACATTTTAAATTTCGGTCATTATAGATTACAGGGAGATTTTATTTAGTAAAAAGTATTAATTTTTGCATAATACCTACATTACCTATTATAATAGTCTCATAAATTTCAAAAATAAAAATGATGTGTGACTCGCCCACACATTTGATGTAAAACACGTTCCGATGATGGTTTATTTTTTCTAAAAGCAATTTATTATTATCCTCACAGATAAATTGTACACAAGAGATTCCCCTACAACGGTTGACGCATCGACTGCTTACTCCGAAAACACAGCCAACACATCTACCTAAACGTAATACCCACTTCCAATTGGGTCTTATTTCGTAGGGTATTTCGCAAATTACCATAAATTTTAGCCATCATCGAGTTAACATTGTCGCAACATTTCACCTTACTGTTGAAAACGATACCAAGATTTGTAACTCTGGCCTGCACAGGTAGTGATACCTTACTCAAGATCATAAGCAGAATATCGTTTTCATCGAGTGTGTGGTTATAAAATACAATGCAAGTGACTGATGATACGCACAATGCAATTATAAAGAAGACCAATAGATCTATTCAAATATAACTACACAACATCTACATACATGTAGTTTTAAACATTTGCACATTCCGGACGACTTTCGACAAAGACAGAAGAGTAAGAGGCCTTATATTGAGCCTTGAGGAACACATCGAACTAGGGTCCTTGCTGCGGAAAGGCAATCATTTACTTTGACTTGTTAGTGGCGCTCTGATAAAAAACTCTTTAAAAGCGAAACTGTTGAAAAATCTAAGAGAACCAGACTTTTAAGGCAGCGGGAAGGTTTTAAGGAAAGCTTAATTACAATATCCTTTAGAAAATCCACACCTTAGTCACCTGGTATAATAGCGCTTTTACTTCGGTAAAGTCTTCAATAATATCGAATTCTTTTTTGTGAACCCAAATAGATATTAGTTGCATTTTTTCAGGCTATCTTTCTCATAGTACTTAACGCTTACGAAAATAGATATTCACAAATACTAAATTCTGCTTCAAAGTACGGAAATTTTCACTATAGCAACGCAATAAGGCCCTTTTTTTGAATAATCGTTTTACTAAAATATACAGTAAATGAGTGATTTGTGTTTATTTCTCCTATATTAGTTAGACTATTTAGGATAATAGTAATTGCTTTCTTTACATATTACATAAGCACCACTAGAAACTTGTAATTAAATCTGCGAATTATATTAGACTCCGGGCCGCTTTGCACCCTTATAACAACATTTAAGTAATCATAATGAATATGCTATCCATTGTACCACGAGTGTGTCCAACAGAATATTATCTTTAGCAAAAGAAGCTATATAACAAAAACGTACATAGCTTTAGTAAAAGCAACAGAAGTAACATGAGAAAGCAAATGCAGAAGTAGAGGCAAAATATAAATTGTAAGTTGCCTGGATAAAGATCACAATCCAGACACTTCAGTCCCGTGTAAAATTTCATTAATTGGTTATTATATAGAGTTAGTCTCGAATTCTGTGCTCTCCTTGTCCCTTAATACCTAACTTGTAACATCCGTACATTAAAATTTCTCCAAATTTCTCCACCTTCAACAATTATATTAAAGATTAAGAGCTGACGTGTTGAGAAAATTACATCTTATACAACGTCTGAAAGTATTAGGTCCCCTTTATTATGGAAAGAAGTCAACCTTTTTGATAACATACATCCAAGTCACACTTATGTATGTGTAAAATGTATATTTCATTTGCTTCAAGCATTTACACATTTATTTTGAAATTTTGGATTTTTTGCCGTCCAAGTTTAAGACCTTGCACAAGAATCCGAATATTTCAAATATTTATACATTCAATTATTCAGATTAGGGTAATATCACTTTCCCAAAGAAAAGCTCAGTTATCACAAGTCAACAAAAAGGACTTTTTTCCTATATATAAATTGTGACCAGTTGGAGGACAAAGTCAGTAAAACAACATTAATAAGCCTGAAAGAATGAAAATTGTGGCATAGCCAATACACATAAAGAACAGTACAATATGTCAATAATTAAAATTATAACAAATACCTTGTCAATAACCAGAATTAAAACTTGGAACATTTTTCTCCGAGTTTACTTTTTACAATAGAGGAAATTGATTTACTTTAAAAGATTTCATTTCAAGATTTTCACCCTTATAATTTTCCATACAGTTAGATGCTTGAACATGAACCCCCTATGTCCCATATTACCAACAACTTTTTCCTTCTCGAGAGTAAACGCAGGAAAATCGTTTTTCTCCATAAATTTACACCGCCCCTAAGTGGTACGTGCCTCTGAGACTTTTCATTTTGCAATTCACATGCCCTCTCATTTCCTCTGTGTTTCTAAAAACCACTCAACCCTTTCGCTAAGTGATTCACATTAACTAGAAGAGTGTTTTTTTTTTTTGCAGTGGCCTTTTTGCATTTGAAACATTACGGGGAACGGGTTAGTGGGATGGTATGATCCTGGTAATGTCTCTTATATAGTTCGTAGCAGCAGCAACTGCTCCTGGTAATATGTAAGGTACATAAGAGTAGTACAAAACTGGCAGAGTAGAGTACCAACAGTGAAATCCCTTTGCAGTTTTTCACCCCAAACGAAGGTCGTCCAATGAACTTGTTCCACTTTTTCATCGGAATGTGCAATTTGAGCCGTCCAATACTGTCAGAGATTTCAAAAAGATGTCAGGTGTATAGAAAGTATGGGATCTCTTTAAAAATGAACAAGTACGGGCGGTTGGGGGTGGAGGGCACTAAAGTTAAGCAAGGGTCAGGACTCAGAAGGGGTAGCATGATAGTGACAGAACAAAATTTCAAAAAAAACGTTACAAAGGATGACACGATGGAAATACTAATGAAACTAGTCACCAATGAATAATTGAAAGTCGAGTGTACACTTGATGTCAGCAAAAAGTAAATTTGCATTTGATAGCTACAATTATGTCAAAATGTTGAAAGAGGAGTCTTTTTAGAGTCCGTTAAGTAATGAATTTCATGAATTATGTTTTTGTAACGTTTGCATTGTTTCCGGAAGGGTCACTACCCTTAGCTCAGTAACAATGGTAACTTAATGACTAGAAAATAACAATTAATTTCTGATCGCGTATACCTACTGAAATACTCAATGAAAGTGAAGATGGAAAGTAATGAATATGAATTAGATTATGAACTCCTCTTGGCGATGAAGATTTCCTAGGAATGGATTGCTCTGTGAAAGCAGAAAGTCCTCGGGCAAAATAATGATATTGCTGCTTCTTCATCCCAGCAAACTGAAAATAATTTTGAAGCTGTAAAGAGATCTATTTGTTGGAAAAACGAAAAATTGGGGATTCTACTGATTTACCATTGCAAATATCAAAGCGTGCAATGCCATATCAGTTTTTCAAATATTTCTTTGATGACGAGCTTTTGGAAAAAATTGTTGAAGAGAAAAATCAGTATACAAGCCTTGAATTGATAAAAAGTACAATGCCATTGAATTCTTTTGAAAAAATTTACTCTGTGTATGAAACAGAATGGGCCTTATAAATGGGGTTGTAAGATTTTTGTTTTATGTTTTGTTTTTATGTTTCGGGCTTTGCATATAATTTCGAAGTTTATACGGGAGAGGAAAATAATAACGCAGAACGTTTAAAATACAAGGAGCCAAATTTCGGTGCTAGCAGGAATATTGCAGTGCTATTATTCTCGAGAAAATATCTATAGAGTCTACTTTGATAACTTTTATACATCCCTTCAATTGCAGCATTATCTGGCTCATACGCTTAGGACTTTTAAAAAAAAGGTGCTGATATGTATCTAAAAAGAAGCGAGGGGTACTTTTGTTGAATATGTGGCAAATTTTCAAGGAGTTGAAGTATCTAATTTGATTTTGTTAGAACTGATCTTAAAAGAACGATAAATAGATTTGACAGAAATGCGAAGTCAAATATTACCCTTAAATGCTATGCAACTATAAAGAAGTACAATAATCACATGGGAGAGGTTGATCCCTTGGATAGCTTTATTGGAGGATCTAAAATCTCAATGAAATCTCGAAAGTGGGACATGCGCTTATTTTATTGTTTTATTAATATCGCACTTATCAATTCTTGGCTTCTGTACAAGAAATCAAGTGGCGATAGCATAGATAGGTACGACATAGGATTAAACTGGCCAAAACAGTATGCAAAATAGACACGACCTACCCGTTAAGATGTAGAAGACCTTCGGGATCATTTGTTGTAAAAAAAAGGAGAGGTCCTACAGCTCCTATACCATCTAAAAATGTATAAAATGAAGGATCACATGCCTATTTGGACCAAAGAACGCAGGAGTAGTAAATATCCATTAGGCACTTCAATATTTCTTGTCGCAAATGTGAGATTATTTTGTTCAGTTTCACGAAAAATAAATAAAATTGCGTATACTTGTTCGAAAATTTCAAAATTCTATAGTTTTTTGTATTTTGTGTTGATCCTATTTTTTTTTACTTTTTTACTTACTTGAAAATTGAGTTTTATTAACTTCGCGTTTTTCTTTTTCTTTTTTTAAACGATTCATATGTAGTGCTTCAAGTTTAAATATAATATAATCAAATTAACAAATTTCTATAGTTACAGCTGTGTTTTTTTGGGCAACGGAGTCTAATTTTCTTCCGGTCAAGATAATCCACTTTATAACACTTTCTAATAGATTACTTAACCTCTTTGCTATAGATATAGTATATTAATAACGAAGTACTTTTTCCTGAAAATCTCTGGTTGTTTAAACATTTCATACATGAGCTAACTACGAAAAATGCGTAATCTTTTTCATCACCACTTACCTTATTTTTTGGAGGATTCAGCAAATCAATAGTTTCATAAAGCATATGTTTTCTATATCTTACATCACCTCTGGTTTGTGATATCCAACCTACCATAGATAACATTCCAAAGAAGGCAAAAAACACAGCAGCTATAATTGGCAAAATCTGCAAAAGAATTAAATTTCAATGTCAGTGTGAGAATAGAATTTTAATTTAGGATTAAGAAAAATACCATATAATAATTCATTTCGGGTAAATTTAATGTCATAATGTAAATATTAAAATAAATTTCACCAAAGATTTTGTTTCTCGCGATATTATCTTAACTTTTCGGACCAAAAGATCTGTCCTACTTTAGTTTTTTTAAGGTATTGCCTAAGCCCAGGAGACAACCCAGCTTTAGGCGGAGGCAAATTAGAGAAATTAACCTGACAAATGTTGCAAGTGAGCCAGAATTTTTGGCATGAAATTACGTACAAAACCCCAATGGTTTCGCAAGTGCAATTCTCATCAATAGAATTGCTTCAACAGCTGAAACCCATCTATATCACCGCGACCTGTGCAGGATTTGAACCCACGCCATGAAAATGATTGTTATTTTTCTGGTTGCTTTTTAAGATTCACAATCTTCTTCATAATTACCTCCCTTACTGGTACAAACTTTATCCTATCGTGTTTAGCACTGAAATACTCCAATGTGAATCTAGTGTGAAGAGGGGCAATAGTCATGATACCATTTTTTTACTAATAATTTTGTTTAGAAATAAAATATAATTAATTATTTTTAATCTTTAACCTTTTATTTTGTAATAAATCATGTTTTAAAAATTATATATCAGTTAAATACGCGCCGCTAACCGCTATGCAACTTTTTACTCGTTTGTCCACATTTTCTCTTAGTTTGATGAAACATTTCAGGCGATGTTGTTGCGATTTCTTCATGAATCTTGCCATTAATTTTTTGAACAGTTTGAAGCTCGTTTATATACACAATTTCTTTGAAAATCCCCACAAAAAAAATCTGCAGCCATCAAATCTGGGGGTCTTGAAGGCAAATTTCCATAACTAGAGATTAAATGACCCGTGAACATATCCCTCCAAAATCCGTATGGATTCGTGTCGGTGAGACACCATCCTATTGAGATCACCTACTCCCCCGTCCTAGCTCAGCTATTTTAAGGGGGCTCCTGTTGTAAGACACAAAATTCTATGTAATTTTTTTAAATTAATTTAAAAAGAAATAAAACATGCATTTATTTCAAATTACTATATTGTATTGTGGCATGCCTGAAGTACATTTTAAAATTTTTAGACCGAAAAATATCAACTTTAAATACAAATGTCGATTTATTAGCATTAATTTTTACTCTTTTTTTTCGTAGAAATAAAATAAAACAATTGCTCTAAGTTTATAAATAATTTTAACTTATGTTCCCATACTAAGAAATTGCTTTTCTCATACTTGACTTGCGAATTTCAAGCGATTGCATGTGATGGTGTATCTGGTTTTTTTTGTCAGTATCTTCCGGCGTTACTTAAGGATCTATACTAAATCCATTACTGTTTTCTATTTTTATTAATGATATATTTTCAGTTAAATATGGTTGTTTATATCTTTATGCAGACGATATTCCGTTATACTTATCTAGGTCAGTCGAACTCATTGAAGATTGAGTTTTTTTTATAAATTTTGATATGTAAACCACTTACATCCTAACCCTTAATCCACATAAATCAAAATGTTTGCTCATTAATCGATCGACATTAGGATTAGGTATAGTAAATCCGTAAAAATTTCAGGGATTACACTTAATAGTATACATTGTGGACTCCGCTCTCTTCAAACAACGATTACAAATTTTGAGCATTTGCTACCCCTAGGCCTAGAGAAATAAAAAACACTTTTCTACTTTCTTTGATTAAACTTTTGTATACATTTCTGCATTCTATAATAATTTCTTTGAATTTCGCCGGACTACTAACAGATTTATAAATCTTTTGCTCACTAGCCAACAAGTAAATGATATCAAGCCTGAAGATTGTATAAAAATCAACCAAAATGATAATCTGAAGTGATTGAATTGAAATCATTCTTCAGATCGAGTTCATTGTGTCTCTCATTCAATGTTTGTTTGCCTCGGTTCTTGGTAGCAGATTGCCAGGTAAACAAATCACTTATTAAAAGGAAAAATAAATCAAAGTATCATATTTCTCTGGCTTTCTGCTTAATATGTTAAATTAGAGATTCGTCTGAAGATTCAGGAAGATTTCTCTCATGCCAGCTTACTCTGAAGTTTTAATAGTGGTCATTTTCTGTGCAGGAAATTATTTGCACACGGTAACTCTGATAACTCTGTAAACAGGAGTTGTGTGTGTGTTTGAATGAAAGCCTGTTTGCTTACGCATGCGCAGATGTTCCCATCTGACATTCGTTTTCCTGCTGCTATGGTGGTTGCTTCAATTTTGACTTTTACGTGGTGAAGTTCTGTTTTTTCCGGCGTGCGCAAGGATTTGTTTGAAGCTGAGTCGATTCTTTGAAACAATTTGAATTTAAAAGAGACATAGAAATGCTGAAATTAGTTTGAGAACTGATTTGTATTGTGTTATTAAATATTTTTGATTGTGCTGTGTGATTTTTGCTATCGGCTTGATTAATAAATTCCGTTTGATATTGAAAGAAAATTTAATTGCGAAAAATTACACGGAAAAATGATGAAACACAGAGATGTTAAGGACAATGTTTTATTTTTTCCTCCCTGCAGTAACCCCATAGAAAACGCTGGATTACTGGAGCACAGAGATCTACATAACGCTTTAGTAGCAACGATAAATAATAATGTGGCCACAGTTAATGGGGCTTTGTCAACGGCAACAACAAATGGAACCACAACAGCTGCCGCCAACGGAACAGCAAATTCATTATCCAGTTCTTCGGGACGATCAACACCAAATAATAACACAGATCCAGCCCCAGGGAAGTTATTTGTTGGGGGTCTCAGCTGGCAGACTTCATCAGATAAACTCAAGGAATATTTCAACATGTTCGGAACAGTTACAGATGTCCTGATTATGAAGGACCCAGTCACTCAGGTAAGAATAATTTTTCATATATTAATTCATAGTTTTGAATAATTTCCAGCACACAACAGCCCGGCAGGTAGGTAAAATTTGCAAGTAATTCTTTGT
Organism: Dasypogon diadema; assembly: GCA_006980735.1. Lineage (NCBI taxonomy): Eukaryota > Metazoa > Arthropoda > Insecta > Diptera > Asilidae > Dasypogon > Dasypogon diadema. The sequence goes on along the minus strand of QYTT01093979.1, from coordinate 47,398 downwards.
GTGCAAAGGATGATTCTTCTCCGTAGCCCACAGTTATCAGCAAATCCTTAATCCTTAGATTCCAAGAAGTATCGAGTTTTCTTCTCATTTCTGTGAAATATTTTGATGACCATCCTGTACAGCTTATCCAGGCAAAAGATCTATTGTTATCCTGAGAGAGGAAAGATCCCTCCTTTGTAAATGCCTACCCTTGTAACAGTCCCTGCGCTTTAAAACTGGTTTACATTTTTTGCTCCGTGTATGCCCTTTTAGAGCGTGCCAAATTTGCTTGGAATTTCGACGCTGTGTATAATGTAGCAAAACTCAATTATAAAATTAAAATTTTATTATTGAAAGGAACTCCTCAGATTAAGAAAGAGTCTTTGATTGAAGTTTTCATTAGAGCCAGTTTAATTTTCACTCAGTTGCCTAAAAAAATTGAATTTTAATTTTTCTTCTTAACATTTGATATTTATTGAAAAACGAATATCCTTGCGAAGGGCCATTAGCGTCTTTATGTTTAGGCATTTACACATCTTTTGAAACAGTCAATTTCAGTGGAATCTTTTCATTGGTGTAATAATAATTTTTTGGTTCAACCTGTCATATGCAGGAATAATAATTACACCATCATATTTTACATTCTACCCTGCATATATTACATACAGTTTAAATTGTCTATAAGTATATAGTTTCATGTTTTAATACACAAGCTAGTTTATCCATTTTTCGGACTCAAAGAAATTTGGCATCCCTGTCCTTCTAGTTCGTAGCAGTCTACAAATGACATCAGCTTTCAGTCCGTATGGTCCCACCTCCTAAAAATTGCATCTTCTGTCTCAAGTACTCCGAATAAGGAAGTTTAGCTCAATTTTTCTCTAATCAATGTTAAAACACTGAAATAGAATTGTCGAGCAGTGCTCAAAGTTGGGCTTAATCGCTTAATTATTACTGCGCATGTGCACGTTGAAGTTATACTTCTTGTTTTTCGTTGCAAATTCGCACCTTTCACCTACCACGCAAGCATCATCTACTCCTCTCTCTGCGTGTAACACGAAAAAAATACGTGAGAAGTCTAAATGCTTGCGAATTTTGATGTGTGTAAAAGTTACCGGACTTTCTTTGAGGCATGCGATCCCTCTAACTACTGCCTAATAGTCATCACTTCGGTTCTGACAAAGATTTTTGAGACTCTTATCAACGCAAAATTGATAAAACATTTCGAGACAAATAACCTAATCCATGATTACCGAAATGGCTTTCTCTCGTGACGCCGTGTTAGTTTGGATAGTGTCATCTCCAGCGCTTATAACATCAATTCTGGCGTGAAACAGGGTTTTGTACTGCACACCACTTTCTTTTTGCTCTTCAATAACGTCCTTTTATCCCTTACCTCCAACCCAATTCACAATTTTGCAGATGATAGCACCCTTCGCGTACTTGTCTGAATCAGTGGCTAACTCCCGCCCAGAGGATTCTGCTTTCTCTTCTTCAATGAGCTGAGCATTTCAAACTCTCCTAACTTGAACATCTTAGAGATTGAGAGGTATTCAACATCCTTAGTTGGACAGATCACACCTTCGCTGTTGCGAAGAATGCGATGACGTGCTTGGGCTTCCTACATAGATGGACGAAATACCTTACCCCTTCTAACCTAGTGCTCACACATAAGGCTTATATGAGACTCAGTCTTGAATTCAATTCGCATATTTGTACTGGGGCAGGATGTACTACATTGTCCGCCTTAGACTATGCCCAAAAAAAGATTGTTAAGTTCATTGGCGATGAGGCGATTACTTCCAAAATCGATTCCCTGAAACATTCGTAATATCTATAATCTAATCTAATTTATCTCTGGTCTGATTTATTAGTAGTCTTATCCTTACGCGGGCAGGTATCACGCCCAAAGAGCAGTTCTCACCGTTTCGTCATGGAGACATAGCACAGCAGAACAATGAAATTTCGAGAGCTTTGGCATCTCTGCAATTTCATGATGAGCTTGTTCTCTTCCATATATTGTTCTGGTTGTATTTGAAGTTTGAACTACTTTCTCCATTACTTTCCCAACGAGGAAATTCTTCAGATTTTATCGTATCTTTTACTTTTGGCCATCTAGCCTAAAACATAGAGTTTTCAGAGGAGTACTAAGAAGCATTTACATATCTCAACAATAGTCAGTAGCTTATTTGGTTGAGACGTAGCTCTGTAGATTTTCTCTTCTAGAGCCGCGAGATCAATTCCAGCAAATGACATAATCTATTTGGGTACCAATGAGGCAATACAGTTGACGAGAATTGTTCTTGCGAAGCCACTGAGCTGTTGTACAGTGAGACCTCCACATTAAAATAAATTGCGAATTAACTTGCAACATTTGACAGGTTAAATGATTATTTGGAACTTCTCCCTATAGCCTTCCTTCTACCTAAGCTGTGTTGAGTGTATCACAGACTGTCCCTTGAGTTTACGCAATATCTTTAAAAAGAAATCTAGACTTTTGTTTATTATCATTATTGACTTTTGTTTATTATCATTATTGACGATAAGTTAAAACTCAAGGAATGCAAAAAGATGGCGACGAAAATGGGATTACTGAAAAGAATGAGGAGGATTCTCAATTTTGAGAATGGAAAATTGATGTATAATGCGTTGGTTTTTTGCACCTTAATTGCTGCTCAATGATTCTAAATAAAATAAAAGATCTACCGGATAATCCTAAAGAACATCTCATTTACGTTGGCCATGCTCAACCATATTAGTTACGAAGCTACATTAATTTTAGTATACCATCGTAGCAGTAGGAGTTCCACTGTAAAATCTATTGCTAAATCCTTTCCGGTCCCAGTGTATACATCACAACCGCTACTTCTACTTAGTTCAGTCAAATTTCAATAGTGTCGATCACGGACTGTGTTTCGTTTTTCTGTTGTCAGAAAAAAATATCAATCGACAAATCCAGTCGAGATCATACGAAAAATACTTGCCTGTCAAGGGTATGGCGTACACAGTACGGAATGCGTGTATTCAAAGCCGACTTCGATTGGCAAAGGGTCTGAGAGGGGGTTTCACTCGTGCAGCTCTTTTCAGTCGTAATTTTCGGATGCGAAACACTTACACAAGCAATACAACTAAGAAGCTAGTTAAGAAAAGTAGAGGGGGGATATGTGTTGGATAGATGTGCCTGTCACGCACTTCATGGATACTGTAAAAGCGTATCAGGCATTCTGTTACAAGCAGATACAAGTGAGCATGAGCATGATGTGCTGCATGTATGATGTAGGCAAGAAAACGAGTGTACTCCGACCCAAGTGTTAACACTGAAACCTGAAAAAAATGTTCGTGCAAGGATTTGCGATTACTGGCGGCGTCGAACTGGATCGAAGTGGAAAAGAATATACTGACAATATTGGTTACTGTACAGTGGCTGCAAACAATACGAAAATGACAGATTTTGATGACGCAGAAAAGAACTCAGCATATGATGTATTATTTACCGCAATTTTATTGTCATTTAAATCCAATTTCAATTTGCTTGAATTAGAAATTATATAATATATTATAGATCTAGAATCACCAGTAATTCTCGTAGCGTCCATTACGTGTTGAATTATTGTTTATACTTCCCTTTTGTATATGGTATCTCAACACCAATTGATATTAATCCAGATCTGCAGGGATTTTAATTATAATCTATCTTTTCAATTTTTTTATTAGGCATTTTGTTGTGTATTCTCCATATTTTGTTATTTAATTTGTCTGGTGCTGTACGGTATCACTAGGCAGATCTTGGTTAATATCACCTGCTATCAATACATCGGGTTTGAATCCATTTTTGACAGAGATCACAAATATCGCGCTCCGATTAGTTTAGAGATACCAGAGATCTACCATAAAACCACAGTCGTCAGTGCCGAATTTTATTTTATTTTTTGTGCTTCAGTGCTATAATAAAGTCCCTATGAGTCAGGTATTGTTGTGGAATCTGTATACTAAGACCGTCTGCCCTCAAATTGGTAACTAAACTCTACGTTTGTTTTTTTCTCTCCTTGGGCTTTTATTTAAATATTTTTCTCGCTTGCAAGGCGAATTTTATTAAAAAAAAAAACTAAATTTTTATAATATTAAAAATCTTTCAACATTTTATTTAAAACATTTCAGCGAAGTCGAGGATTTGGTTTTATCACATTTCAAGAGCCAAGCAGTGTAGAAAAAGTATTAAAAGTACCAATTCACACATTAGATGGTAAAAAAATCGACCCGAAACATGCAACACCAAAAAACAGACCAAAACAATCAAATAAAACGAAAAAAATCTTCGTTGGTGGAGTAAGTCAAGATACATCTGCCGAAGAAGTAAAAGCGTATTTTGGACAATTTGGTAAAGTTGAAGAAACTGTGATGCTCATGGACCAACAAACGAAAAGACATCGAGGCTTTGGTTTCGTCACATTTGAAAATGAGGATGTTGTGGATCGTGTGTGCGAAATTCATTTTCACACAATTAAGAACAAAAAAGTGGAATGTAAAAAGGCTCAACCTAAAGAGGCTGTGACACCTACTGCTCAATTATTACAGAAGAGGCTGATGTTGGGTAGCCTAGGAGTTCGAATGGCAGCTCCCGCACAATTAGTTGGTGCTCCTGGAGCTGCAGTTGCTGCTGTTAATCCTTTATCTATTGTTCAAGCTCAGGCTCAAGCCCATCATGCTGCTCAAGCGGCTGTTCTTCATAACCCATTTCAAGTACAAAATGCTGCGGCAGCAGCTGGTTATGGCAAACTCTTGGCTACATATCCTCCGACATTACATAGTGTTAGGTGAGTAGAAATTGCCATATTATGACAGAGTTGAAACATAAATAAATTAACTACCTCCAAAGTGATGCTATATTGTTCCCGAAGATTTTTTTGTTGTCAGGATGAAGTTGAAAAAGGTAAGAACAAAAAGGATTCTTATTACGAACACAAAGGTAGTGGCATGTAGTCTTGTATAGTAGAAATACCTGCGATTTATTGTTGCACGGTTAAAGAGGTTTACATATGTATAACAAATTTAACCTGCTTTTCCAAATATAAATTTTTATTAATCCTAGCTTTTGCTATCGGAATACAATGAAACACATGAATCGTGTAATCAAGATGGAAAATGGTTGTTCTTTTTGTAGTTCTTACTTATATACAGATAAAATAAAAGTCCTAAAGTCGGTCATTTTGTACTGAGCAAGTTCTAGTATAGCTTGTTGAATATATGACTAGATATAGTTTTCTTCTTCTAGAATTTTTATAAGCCCAATTTTATGTTTATGTGATGATTGCACCTCCGCAAATACGCACTACATGTCAACATATCAAAACACAGTTGAACATGTTAACAGATAATACAAATGTCAATTTATATCTAGTAAAATATAAAGGCCATTGATCGAAAGCAACATAATAAAGGTATACTCGTCTGAAATCGTAATTTAAATGCACCTTAATACAAATTTTATTGTTTGAAAAGTGCACTTTTGAATTAAATTTTGAAGTGAAATTCACTTCGAAGAATACTTTTGTTCAATTCATCTTTATTTGTTTGTGAAAGTTTATAAACATATATATTTCATTAGAATTTGTCAAGATAGTATTTCAGGTTCAGATCTAATTTTATTGAAAATGAACAGCATTTTTGGGATTCATTGAATTACTTACCTTGAAGAACTTTTATAATACGGCCAAAAATGTAAGTCAAGGTACCTGAATTCATGGAGAACATAAAATCCACCATATCTCGAAAACAAAGCAGAATTCGGCCCATAGTCATATAAAGTTTTTAGGTCTACTATCAGCCCTTTGAATTTGTACCATCAATTCCGAACCACCCTGTATATAACTTTTACGCAGGGATCGAAAGCGAAGAAGAGAAAACCAAAAGTTTTCTATGTAATGTTTTCGCAACGAAATTCTTTTGTTTCATAGCAAACATTCCGATCCGGAACTTTGCCAAATAAAAGCGTGTTTCCTCACTCTGTACTGCAAGCAATAAACACTTCGCAGTCTACAGCTCTCGGGCGAGGCATCGCTAGGCCAAAAGTAGAGAAAAAGCGTTCACGGTTTGCCTTAGGAGCTGACTAGTCTTTCTGTTATTGCTTGGTCGATGATAAAATCCTTATACAGAAATTGCTCTAGTAAACATCATGTTATGGAGTGATCGATGTCCAAGTGTGATTCTGAGTATTTTTTGGCATATGGAAAAAAAGAATTTTGCAAAAACTAATGATTTAATTCATTATATAGACCCCAAATGTACGTAAAGACGATGAAGCAGATTTTGTCGTTTTTTATATCACATGAAATTATGTTATTTAAGACCTGAAGCCCTATTCAAAAATACACTCGAAAAGTTCTAAAAGGGTGTTTATTATTTATAAAAGTAATGAATTTCACTCATGCGTGCGCTAACGTTCCCTTCGGAATAAAATTTAAACAAAAACATGTTATTTCAAACGAAATTAAATGCTCAGGCAACGTTTTGAAGCAATTCCCACATCGTTTGGCGTTTTGCCTTATTTAGGCATTTTTAGTTGTTTTATGAGATACATTGGTTTCGAATTATATGTTACATAATTGAAATTATTATTGTAGAACCCCTTAACGCTCGTGTGCCCGGGTCATATTTGGGCGAAGTCAACTCACAGAATTACTCATGCCCTAGTTTCTTTGGGCATTTCTAAAATTTGTGCTGATAATACACACATGAACGTCTGCTGTTCGGGTACGCGATGAACTCATCCATAAAAAATCAGCGATTTTCTCGAAGAAATGAGCGTTAAGGAGTTAAAAAAGTCTTTTTTAACCCCCGACGCAAAAAGAGGGGTGTTATAAGTTTGACGTGTCTGTCTGTGTGTGTGTCTGTCTGTCTGTCTGTGGCATCATAGCTCCCGAACGGATAAAGCGATTTCAATTTAGATTTCTTTGTATTAAAGGTGACTTATGTGCGAGTGTTCTTAGACACGTTTGATGAAAATCGGTTGAGCCGTTTAAAAGTTGTGGGGGGTGAAAGTGGGGAAGAATAACCGAATGTCTG